>VNJZ01013300.1:0-201665 GCA_008042795.1 Drosophila asahinai
AGCGCAGTTGTGCCCATGTTAAATTAAGAAGCGTGGCTTCAGTAAAATTTAAATCTAAATAAAACAAATAATCTTAAATACATACATATGTACATACATTCATGCAAGTTCAAGTAACCGAAGTTGCAATCATGATACATCACGTCGACACCCAGCAAGCATTTTGAGCGTTTTCTGACGGTTTTCTGATGCTTTTTTCTGAGCATTTACAGTCATAAAGTGTGCAAAAAAGTGTCCGAAAAGAGTGTTTTTTTCTTTAAAAACGGTCGCACTTTAAGAGGCAGATTTCTGAGTCCGATCTGACTCTTTTCTGACACAGAAATAAGTGCTTTCACCCTCCGATGGAAGCATAGAAAACCCTCAGAAAAGGCACAAAAAAGTACCCTTTTTAGGCACTTAAACTTCTACGAAAAAGACTCTTTTCAGACTCTTTTTCGTTTGAACAAGAATTGAAAAAATATAAATTTTTACACTTCTTATAATTTATAATATTTATTTTACTCAAAAACTAACAAGATACTTAGGAATAAAAATTAAAAAAAAACATGTTCAAGATGATAAAATAAGATCTTTGCACACTCATAATTTATAATTTATCAAATTTAAAATGATGTTTACACACTTTTTTTCGTACTCACTGAACACGTCCGACTTTCACTTTCGTAATGCACAAACTAAGTAATTTTGTGCACTTTAAATCATCTTTCTTATCGCAAGAATCTACATCCCGTTATTTTAATCGCGATTTTTACTTTCATTTTACTTACCATCGTTCAGAATATGCTCAGACATAAGAGCGTTTTATGAGCCTATGCTTAGAGAGCACCAAATGTGCTCCGAAAACGCTCTTATTTATGTGCCTACTCAGGAAACACTCTGAAACGAGGCTCTTTTTAGACACACAATTAAGAGCGCTCCTAAATTTGCTTGCTGGGATGGCGCAACTGGCGCAATAGGCAATATGCACACATACGAACAATCACACTTATACTTAAATGCATACATCTTTCATAAAAAAAAGCGCATTTAAGATGGGCGCGTATTTAATGTATTTCACATGCGCATATTTATGGACTTCATTTAGACTTACCTTTAAAAAGATCAGCAAACACTTGGCCACCCAGTTTTTTTAGCACTTCTTCCATTTTGTTTAAATTCGCATTTCACAATAAGAGCACGCACATCGATGTTTTCGGCCAAATTTACATCAATATCACAGACCGGTATTATGTGACCATATGTGACAATATTTAAAAAACCGCATTCTTCCAGGAAACAGAATGCCATTTTTTGGGATTTTTTGGCGTTTTTCAGAAACAGTGTCAATCCCACGTTTTCAGAAAAAACTTTTCTATTTTTTAGGGTATAACTTTCTAAAATGTAGCAATTTTTCTTAAAAATAGAAAATAATGGTGAAAAGTTTCGCCCTATTTTTCAGGGTTCTGTTTTCTACTTTTTGGGGTAAAATTTTCTGAAATTAAGAACATTTTTCTATGAAGTAGACATTTTTTCTTATAAATAAAATTTTTTTCTAAATTTAAGGGTGACTCTCGTTTTATGGCGATTTTCTAAGTTTTATGGCGAATTCGTTTTCTGAGTGCAGTGACCGCACTTTAAAGTACCTTCCCCCTGGGTGTCCCCCTCCTAATTGAAGGCACCCACCAAGGCACCAAGTGGAGCACTCTTGGAAACCCAATCCCTAACCCACCACTACCCCCTGGAGTCACATTTGTAGAGTCAATCGCTCATTATCAGTTGTTTGTTGCGGCTCCGATTGTTAATCAGCGTGGGCGTAGGAGATTTGTCAAGCTGGGCGGGTCTCCGAGAGCGTCCTGCATCTGCATTATATGTAGGTTAACTCCGCGCACAACTCAAGATACCTCAGAGCGGACTCCGTCTGGAGCTGGACTGGCTGGGACTGGCTTTGATTAGCATTACAAATGATGCGAGTAATGTGCACTTAAGCGGGCGCACTGCATCCTGCCTTCCCTGGCCGTGAGCCGGGCTTTATCCTAGACAGAGTGACGTGTGTTCTGGATATGGCCGCAGACTCCCAGTCCCAATGACTTGCAATTCATTTTCGGAGGTCCGACGTCCTCTGGATGCGGCGGATGTGTGGGCACACACAGGCTGAAGGCCCGACTGGCGCCGAAAAAAACGAGGAGACCAGAGCGGTGCACAGGGAGAAAAATAAGACAAATATTACGTATAAAAAAAATCTAGAGATATAGAATTTAACAATTATTATAAATATTTAGTCATTATATTTGTACTAAGCTTATTTGGCATTTAGAAAATGTCTTAAAGGTAAAAAAATAATTGTAAGCAAACATTCTTTAAAGATATTTATTAATTACAAAAGAAGCCTTGGAAAATGTATTAAAATTTAATAAAATAATATTTAAATTAAAATAAAAATATTTAAAAACACAAATGTTAAATATTTATACAAATATTGATTCATTTTATTTTTAGCAAGCTTCTTTGGTATTTAGAAAATGATTTAAAGGTAAAATAATAATTATAAAGCAACATTCTTTGAAGATATTTAGAAGTTACATAAGAGGCCCTGGAAAATGTATTTAAATTTATTAAAATAAAGTTGAAAAAACCCCAACAAATCACTGACACTTCCCTCAGTGTCCCAGTTCTGTCCCCACTTCACCTCCCTTTGGAAATCTGCATTCTCGTATGCAGATTCACACTTGCCACCCGCCGTCCGCGTCCCTCGTCTGGCCATAAAATATCGGCATTTTATTAGCGCGTGCATCCCATTTGCCGCTTTTCATTGCGATTTTAAAAGTGTTCCCGTGTTTTGATAGCCGCACTATCAGTGACCCATGGAAATAAATGTGGCCTATAGAGATTATGCCATCCCAGCCGCAGGGACAGGACGCAGCTCCAAGTCTTCCAATTGGACTTCAGACTCCAGCAAAGTCTGCTGGGGCTTGCTTAATGAAATATGGCGCAATAATCCAGTATAACGGCTATTTAGGGCCATCGAATCGAGGGATCGGGATCGGGATAGGGGATATCCACATCCTCCGACTCTAATGCGTCGTTGGATTCGCACTTCTGTCGTCTGGATGCGACTTTCGACTTCGATTCGCAGTGCAAAAACCACAAATTAAGTGCACATCAAACATAATCATTTGTGAAAGCTGGCAGGAAGAATAACAACACCTTCAGTCTCCTTCTTTCTGTGGCAAATTACTTAAACACACGGCAGAGGCTGGACACACATCTGACAAAGTCGAGTTGCCAAAAATGCAAAGGCTTTAGAAGAGGTCATGGTCGGTTTGGGAATGCTCTTGTTTTTGAGCGAAATTTGGGGATTTTTATACTGAAAAAAATATATAGAATTAAAAGAAAGAAAGCTTTGCCTATTATAAAAATGATTTACTCACCTAAAATATTTTTCTCATATTGGTAAAATTTATAGACCCTCTTATTAATAATAAAACATAAGGACAACAAACAATATTTCTCTATAAATAATCATTAGATTCCTTGAAATAATATTTTAAATAATATTTAGACTCTTTAAAGTTCATTCTCTAACCAACCCTTGGCCAGCTTACCTCAGAAGTCCCCTAATTTAGATTTCATTCCCTAGGCAAGGGTGAGAAAGGTGAGAATGCTCACACTCAAGCCCGTGATACCTGCGAATACGCTTACCTGCTGCTGCCCCTGCTTTATAATAAACTCACTCCGTCCGAGATCGAGCCGACCTTGCCTGCGTGTCTGGGAGCGGAGGAACCCTTGCTCCAAACTCAAACTCCAAACAGCCAATTGGCCAGTTGACAACAAAATTTTTGGTGGACCGCCCGCCACAAGCGATAATTCTTCCCCTGCTATGACAACTAAATTGCCATGGCCGTATTTGACCAGACCAGGGTCCAGGGACTCCAGATCCGAGGTTCCAGAGCTATTGCCGAAAAACCCTTGGCCGGCGACTGGATAATTCGCATGATGATGAATTCCAGCGAAAAAAGGCTAAGTAAAAGGCAAGGAGCAAGGAGCGGTGTCTGGGGCGAGGGTGGAGTGCAGAGTGCGGCTCAGTTTGGTTTCGTTTATTCACTTGACTGTAATTGCTGGCCTCAGCTTTGGGTCTCTCTTTCGGTGTGAGAGAGTCTGGGTCGCGGGTTCCAGGTCCCACACAAAATAACCAAGCAGAGCACACTGGGAGAAAATAAACAAATAATTAAGCAAGAATAAAATCTATAAATATACTTTAGGATGTTCTACTGGGGAATAATTTTATTTGTAAGTCTTTTTTTATGCCTTTCTAATTAGTAAGAAAAAAATATATTTCTCTGCTTCCCGTTGTTAAAAATAAATTTAAAATGTGAGACTTCTACCAAATAAGTTTATTTACTGGTACCTTTTTCTTATTATTAATTTCTATTTCTTCACTCTAAGCAAAGCTCAATATCTGGTTTTAAAGTATATATTATTTAAAATGCATATTTAATATTTGTTATATATTTATTTATAATTTTCTCTGCGTGCTACCTCTGAGAAAATTTGCGATTTTAGCCAGTTAAGTTCTCACTTTGTGTATTGCCAACTTGGCTTCGTTTATTTGAAAATTTCTTCATTTTTCGGAATTTGGTAATTGCCGGCTCTCGAGTCGGAGTCGGAGTCGGACTTGGAGTTGGACTTGAACTGGCAGAGGAGTCAGCCTTCATTTGGGGCCTGCTTGCGGTTTGTTTGCTGATCTTCCGCTGATTTTTCGGCTTTTGTGGCAATGCCACAAGAAGGCCGTGGGCCTTCTGGTTTTGCCTCCTTTTTTGGGGATTCTTTTTTCAAGACCAAGACCGTGTGGCTCTGTGGCTCTCTTAACGTTATCAATGCGCGACTTGGTGCCAGTGATTGCCACTTAAAACCGTTAAGCAAACGCCGCTGGAAGGGGTCGTCGTCGAGATTGGGACTGGCTTCTAAATGAACTTCGGTTTCGAGGTTTTTGGTTTTTTGTTTCTGCGACTTCCAGATCCCGATTCTCCAAATTCCGCTGCACTTAACGCATTCCCGCTCGGAGATAAGTTTCAATTACAAATTGTGTCGGATGTTTTCTGTGTGCCCGTTTCTTTTCGGGTTTCCTTGTGTTTTTAATTGACAATGTTGCGGTGCCGGCTCGAAGCGATATGAATCAGTTTGATTTGTTATCCGCCGACCGCCCTATTTGGCTATAATTCCCAGCTGGGATCAGGTTTGCTCCCTGGTCACCTCGTTCTCTCCGCCCTGGTTCCATTGTGATCACGCAGGCAGCTCAAATATGCCAAAAGCTGTTGTTCTGCTCGCTGTCGTTGACAATTTCTTTGTTTTTGTATATCTCTGGGAAGGAGGAGGAGATCCTCCAGCTCCTCCGGCTCCTGTAGCTCCTCCTCCACTTCGATTGGCGACAAGCCATAGAAATGCCGACCCTGCTCCGACTCCCAATCTATGGCCAACAAGCCCTTAATCAGAGGCAGTCGCGGAATCTCGGAGGCAAAACTGAAACAACTGCAAAGATTTAATTGCCTGAGCCGCGAGGAGGCAGCAGCTACTGTATCTGCTGGATGCGCTAAATAGTTGGCATCATTCTTATGCCTTACTTTGCCCGGATCCCCGCGGATCTGGGGATCTCTGGGATCTCTGTGAGCCGAGAGCCGGCAGCTGGAAGCTCCGAGCTGCGAGCTGCGAGCTGCGATCTCCAGCCAGGTGAAGGGGCATGGGGCAGCGCATGCCAATTGGCAAGTAGCTAAAGAATTGTCATTTAATTGCGTCGCGTACGTGATCGAAGCATTTGCCAGGATCTCCTAGGCTCCTGCACGGAAAGAAAGGATTTATGGTAAGCCTCTTGGGATTTTTTAGAGATTTAATTATGTCTAAGGATCAAAATAAGGGAGTAATTAATTTTAGATGATTTTAAAATATTATAATAGGCATTAAACAATTAAAAAAAAAAAATTTAAGATATATTAAAAGGTACTTAAAAATATTAAAGCATCTACAAAATATTTCAGAAGCTATAACAATGGCTAAGCTTACATTTTGGGCTTCTCTATAAGAAAGTTATGGGGAAAACGTGCGCTATAAACTCTGATCCGTTTTATATTCTTTATATTTTTTCTTTTCCGATGTAAAAATATTAAAAAAATTCAGGAAATATAGAACACAGTCTGGGACTTTAATTTAAAAGTAACAACGGCACTGAAAGCTGTTTTAAATAGCAGATTAAATTTGTTTTCTAACCAAGAACTTTTTTGTTCAGCTAAAATATGCCAGAAAAATAGTAAATCTTTCTAGATTAAATATCCTATAACATAAAAATCCAATATTTTTTCCCTGTGCAGACTAGGGCATAAATTTTATGCGTCTGCTTTGCAAATACTTTTGCCCGGGTCCATCCGATGTTCAGTGTCCAATGTTCGATGTTGGCTGGCAAGCAAACAATTCGTTAATAATCCAAATTCCCACATTTCCCCTGCGCCGGCCGGCCGCCTGTCAATTATTATTATTTTTCATTGGAAAACGCCGAAGCGGAAAAATGAAATGCCACAGAGAATGCAGTTTGCCAGTTTTTATTTTCTGTTTATTTTTTCCTCCAGCCTCCGCTGCTTCTTTGCGCTTCTTTCTAATGCGTTTGCCACTTACATGTTTGTTGGCAACACTCGGTCGGTCGCCGCCGCTTAACCCATTGTTGCCGTCTTGGCAGCTAGCGCGTGATTAAATCTCCCTGAAAATTGGCCTTTGTTTTGCTACCGAAAACGAACTCAAACGAGGTTCTTCGATCCCCGCACACACACGCATCGCATCGGGGCTAAGGAGCCTCGGATCCGACCAACTTACCATAAAGTCCCGTTGCATTCTTTTTCCGCCAACAAACAAACAATGCTCTGGGCCAAGTTTTAGCCAACTTGCAGGCGCATGCGTAGCCATCTGGCCACTCTAACTTGGCTAACGTGGCTAGGTAAGAGTTGTACGTTTTTGGAGGTCTCCTTACCCTTGATAACACTTGGCGGCAGCTGGAGGTTCGAGAAGTGGTTCCATCTTTTAGAAAAAGAAGTAAAATGTATTCTGTAATTTAAAAAAATATTTCAGTAAGTAAAAAGTATTATTTTTTAATAATTTAAATAAATTGTTGAATATATTCTTAATTAATTCAAAACCTATAAGAGTTTTCTATGGAAATCCTCAAGCAATTAATATTCCTAACAAATTTAGGGTCTCCACATTTTTAGATATATTTTTAAAATACAATTAATCCTCCACCTGTTGACCAGTGTAATTACTTCTGGCCAAAACAAAACAATTCCTAGACCAAAGCAAAACCCAAAAGCATATCTCACTTGCGTTGGAAATTCCTGTACTTTTTGAAGGCGTAGAATGTTCGGGGGAAATTAGGGAAACTCAAGGACCAAAAGGCGGCGGCAGCAAAGCCACAACTGTGATTCCGATTTTAAACTTGAAATGCATTTTGGTTAATTAAGCGCGTTCCGGCGGCGATTTCCCGCTGCTTGGCAACCAATTAAGTCGGATCCCAGAGCCATTTGTGGGTCTGCCCAGGAGCCTTGGCCCAGGCCCAGGATACGCCCTGTCACTGTGAGCGTGTGTCCCGACTGCCTGTGTGTGCGTACATCATATAATTCAGCAGAGATAGCCCAGACTGCCCACGGAACCCACTCTCTCTGGCTCTCTGGAGCCGGACTAGGAGTAGGTGTCATATTTATAATTTACAACATTAGCTCGCCATGGGGTAGCTTCGCAATCTTGCTGAATTTATGCATAAAGTAGTTGATGTTATATATTTGCCAGGGCCCTGCTTCCCTAGTGCTGGGTTCTGGGTGCTGGAGCCCTCCTGGCGAGTGCGTCGGTCCTATATGCATATGTAACACACGTTTACGAGCATGTAAAATGCGTGTATTTTATTTCGCCTTCGGTTTCTGTCCACCAACTGGGACGGGGACTGGAACTGGGTTCTCTGGGCATCTCCGATCTCTCACACTGTGCCCTGGTGAGCAGTCCCTCCGGCTAGTTAAATGGCCCATGGCCTGCTAACGAGCCCGCTCCGGCTGGCTAATATCGTCCGAATGGAATATAATGAACGGAAAACGAAGCCATCGTCGCCTATATACGAACAGGCGGGGTTAAAGTAATAGCTCTGATTTGAGAGAAAATATTAATAGTACATTTCAAAAGCCGTTTTAGGGATATTAATAAACTCTTAATAAATTCCTAAGAGAAATGTCAACAATTATTAAACCGTTTAAATTATAGTTCTCTTTTATAAATAAATAAGAAACTATATAATACAGAAATTTTATATAATAATTAAATAATTAAAAACCAAAAAAAGTGGCTGTGATTTATGAAAAAATATTTATAAATTATTTTAAACATTTCAAAAGGGATTTTCAGTACATTATATCGATTTAATGGCCTATAATTAAATAAGACCTAAGAATAATGTCAAAACTTATTACTTATTAGAAGATAAATTAAAATACATATAAAAACTCCATTATAATATTTAAAAAATTTAAAAGAGAGAAAATGTAGCTTTGAACTTGAAAAAAATATTTGAAAATAGGTAGATGACAATTTTTAGAGGGATTTTAAAGCCACATATTTGATTTTAATGTAGATTGTGGCCCTAAAATGCTATAAAGCCTTGATTTATTAAAAAATTAAATTGATATATGTAAATACACTTTTAACAAGGGAATAAATGTATCCATAAATAAATATAATATATAAATCTATTATCTAGTATTTATATATATTAAAACAAAGAAAAAGTACTCGCAAACTTTCTCTTAACTAATGGAAACAAATTTAATTTCTTTAAAGTTCACTTCCCCAAAAATGTTAGACTCTGACCTTAAATGTACCATATATTTTTGTGGCTGCCTCAGAACTTTTAAAGAAGCCTCCTGTCAGCCTCATATCCGTCACTTTCCCGTGAGCTCCCGTCTCCATTCTATCCTTTTCTGTCCCCGGGTCAGACTTGGTGGAAAACTTGTGCTTCTAATCAGTAAACTTTTCCACCAGGAAGCAAGCCAGAAGGAAAAAAAAGCTGCGGGGTAAAAAGCGAGGTAGAAAAGGCAGAAAATTTACCGGCAAAAGCGTAAATGCCAAATATGGAAATGTTTACAAATTGCACGA
The DNA here is from genome assembly GCA_008042795.1 of Drosophila asahinai. Taxonomy (NCBI): domain Eukaryota; kingdom Metazoa; phylum Arthropoda; class Insecta; order Diptera; family Drosophilidae; genus Drosophila; species Drosophila asahinai. The sequence continues at coordinate 9,151 of VNJZ01013300.1, forward strand.
GACTGGCAGACGAACCGCGCTGTGTGTGGATGTCCAGAGGCTGGAGGCTGAAGGCTGCAGGCTGGTTACCCTGGCTCTTGGCCATCAGCCGAGCCGAGTTGGTGGTCAACTGGTCAGTGGATTTGCCTGGCGGCTCCTCTGCGCTCTGCAGATGCTCCAAAAATGAACAAAATCAGCGTAACCGAGTATGTATGTATATCCGAGGCCCCTCATCTTCGTCCACCGAGCTCCAGTGGCGGCTCATCCTTTGGCTTGCCTATTTTGTAAATTCGTTAGTGCCGCTGAAATATGTTGATTGAATTTTTCGGGAGCAACTGCATTTGATTAGAAAACAAGGAGAGTGTGCTGCCTGCTGGCCAAAAATGGTCACGTGGCCAAAAGCGGTCCAGAAGCGATGCTTATCCTCTGCTTTCTGGCCATAGGAGGTCAAAGGTCAAGCTGCCCCTCGAAACCGAAAACCGATTAACAAGATTTATTAATTAACCAGCGATTTACAAGTTATTTACACTTAATTAGCGGCACCCCAGCACCAATACCTGGGGAAAGTTTCCATACATCCGCCAGCCGAAAGCGGCGTGGGCCCAAGTTTTGTCGTCTTGGCTTCCGGTTACGAGCCAAGTCAAGTCCTCCTCTGGCTCCAACGGAAATTAATTGTTTAAACTCGTAATTTATTGGCCCAAAGTCAAAGTCGAATCTTGAGCGGGTTTTCGTATCAATTTTCAGTTTTGCGTGGGCGCGGTTGGCTTCAGGAAATCATCCAGACCAGGCCAGACCACTTTTTAACGCACTTTTATTGTTTCTCGGGCATTAAGAGAGTTTAAGAAGAATTTAAGCCATTTGATGTGGGCCCGGTTTTAATCCAGCATCTCCTCGCGGACTATAACCATTTTTTTCTCCAGGTGTAGGCGGATTTTCGTTTATATATATATTTCTCTCGTGGGCAGCACCAGAGCTAAGCCGCAAAATGACTTCATTAACAAATATTTCATATTTCACATATCACATTTTATTTTTTCCCTTTTTCGGATTTTTTTTCTGCGAACAAATTAAGCCGAAATGCACCGCATGAGGCAAAGCGGCGGCGCTTTTTGAATGTTTTCTTGTTTTTTAAACACATTTTTTATAATTTTCGGTCATGTCCGCTGGCAGTGAGCCGATAAAAGCCCTGCTAAAAACTTCATTAAAGCTGTCATGGAGAGGCTGCGATTTAAATGTCGCATTTCGGGCTGCACTCTTATTTTTTTCTGGGCTTTTGGGTCAAATAATGAGGAAACAAATGATGACACATGAACCCGGGATGGCCAGGTAGGAACTGGGTACTGGGCTTTAAGTGGAACATCCTTTTCTGATGCGGAGAAACCCCCGCTCCTGGCATCCAATCAGATTCGCAAATGAAATGTAAACAAACCCGCCGAGCTTACGAATTTTGTCTATGCAATTTAACCCCGCATGTGAAGGACTTGGCAGGAGGTACGACGATGCAGGAGGAGGGTCAAACTACTTGAAATGTAATCGGCAGTGCGGCACTTGAATGACCAACTCCCTGTTCCTGCTCCTCGTCCTGCTCCTGCTCCTGTGCCTGTTCCTTTCAATTATTTGCACTCCTCCTCCGCAGCGGCTGGGAAAAAATGCCGAAAAAATAACAAAACAAAATGCAAACATTCGAGAAGGACCAGAACGAAAGGCTGAATCAGGAGCAGGATAACACGGGGAGAAATTGGAGCGTGTATTAAGAGGATTTAAGCTTTTAACAAATTTTTCTTATTAACATAAATCAATAAATCTTAATTAATCATAATTTTAAAGGGATAATATCCTTCATACATCTTAGAAAAAAAAAGGTTGCCTAAGTATTCTTAAATAAAAAGGATTTTAGTAATATTTTCCACATAAAGAATTCTGGAATAAAATGGATAAAATATCTTATAAATTTATGTAATTTTTCAGTGTTAAGTCAGTTATTCTCTCTCTGCATTAACAGTGGGTAGTGAAGGTCTCGCTGGCATTGTCCAAAAGGTCTGCCCGGTTCCAAGGTCCCAAAGGATTTCCTTGTTATGCGTGCGATGTTCGTTTAACCCTCTCTCGCCGGTCTGCCGATGCCGATGCTGATGCTGATGCTGCTCCTGCTGCCCTTTGTCCAGGTTCAGATTCAGATTCTGAGCCTCAACTCCAGGTCGTTTGTTTGCCCAGCTCGTTCCCCCCTTTCCCGGCTGTTGCTATCTCTTTCGCCGCCCCTAGTGCTGTCTCTTTCGGCCAGCGACTGCACTCGAATGGTTTCGCTTACATTTTACGTGCGAATGTTGCTGTTTTTTGAATTATGGCGACAGGAACCGAGTCGAGGCAGCCCCGACTTCAAGCCATTCCACACAAGCAGCCTCAGAGCGCAAAAGAGACCCCTCTTCCGTCTGCGGTTTTGTGCGACAGGCAGTGGGTTAAAAGTGTATAATTTTATTTTTCTAAGGTCTTTTTATCTTAAAGAAAAATTTAAAAATATTTTAGCCTGCTTAAAGAAGTATTTAAAATATTTCGGAGAATTTTAAAATATATTACTTATTTTTCTCAGGTCTTTAATGTAAATAGAGAAATTTTAAAATATTTTAACCTGCTTAAACAAGAATTTAAAATATTTCGATTAATTATAAAATTTATTTCTTGGTTTACACATTTATTTCTACATTTTCAAGGCTTTGAACCACTGTGCCTGAGCTTGTGGCTTCGCTCTTCCTTCCTGGCCTGGCCTGGCCAGGGCCGGGACCGAACCAAACCGCAGCCGAAAGTGTTGTGTTTCAGAGTTTCGACGTTCCCGTATTTTATTCAAAATGCAGCCACGTAATAGAATTTTTGATGCCAGCATGTCTGGGCCCCATAAAGATGCCACCACGATAACGGTCAACGCCCGTTGCGGGTCTGGGTCCGGGTCCAGTTCCAGCTCATGTCCAGCAACCGAGAGAGAACTGGGCGCCCAAAAATCATCCAGGCAGGCTGGAAAAAGGCGTAGGCTCTGGCTGAGAATTTTTTGGTGACTTTCATTTCAATTGCATCTGGAGCTGCGAGAGATGGAACAGAGCAGAGCCTGGGCTACCGGGCAAAATCTCATCATAAATTCATTAGTTGCGACTGCACTCGCCACGCAGAATGCTCGTATTTGCAGGAGGAGGAGGAACCTCTGCAGGATGTGCAGGAAGGAGCTAGATGCCAGCTGGTGGCTGTCGGTTGGAGGAGGTGCTACCCGAGAGCAGCCCCGATGATTTATGCACCGGGTTGTTTAGGAAATATGCCAAGAGTGCCCGGGCTGGTCTGTGCTGAAGCCCAGAAGGGATTTCTTTTGGCCAAGCTATGTATCCCTGTATCTCCGTATCCATGTTTCCATGTTTGATTAAGCGAGGGCCTCGCCAGCTAAACGCAAATCAACGGCGGCGTTGATAATGGCCAGCGGCTGCTGACCAGTCCTGCGTCCAAGTCGGAGTCAGAGACCAATTCCAGACACATCCCCACTCGTGTCGGGAGTTGTGAAAACATACACCTAGCCGTTGTCCACGATCAAAGCCAGCGACAGGTGCGCGCTCTCTTCTAATCAGAGGCGTGTCTCGAACCCTGTTCTTCTTGGCCGTCTCCCGCCGACAGTTAAATGGCTGTTCCACTTACTGGAAGACATTCGAAATGCTGCTAGCTGAATTTTTTAACAGAAATTTTCATGCCACCAAAGGTGTTATTTATGGAGATCGTTCCGCAGGGTGTTGAGAGCTGCTTAAAATATGTGCTAGATTTATCATATATTTAATGAGATTTTGTTTAAGAGGAAGGTGAGTGTTTTCTAACTGTATAAAATGGTCATCCATGGTAAGGAAAATTATAAGACATATTTGGAAAGCTTACAAAATATTCATTTCATTTTAAAAACAATTTCCTCTGTTATAATGAGGAAGTTTATAATTATTATGCCTTTTTAAATGATTAAAAACGATGTTATTGATTAATATACAGAACTCCTTTCTTATCAAGTTTTCATCTTATGTGTAATTTGATTTAAGTTATGGGAATTTTACTATTTTTATGGGAATTTAAGTTATAAGTTGAGTGCATTTTGAATCAACTGAGAACAGACCTCATTAAGATTAATAAATTTATTAAAAAGATTACCCAAATTAAGTCTGATTCAATATCTAATTTTCTTAGAACTCATTATTCTCTTATTCGTGCTGTAAATTTTTTAAAACATTCACAAAATCACCTCAAAATAAACAGAATTAAGTATTATTAATATCTTATTTTCTAGGAACTCATTATGGTCTTATTCTATTTTTTTAACTAATTAAAACCCTTATAGAAAACACCTAATAATGAACAAAACTAAGTATGATTTATTACCGAATTTCCTAGAAAGGTTTCTGTTTCCAGAGACTTACAAATGCTAATTTTCTGAATTTCTGAATTTAAAACAAGCTGAGAACAAGCTGCGAGTAACTAATTCCCCAGCTTTAAAAGTGGCTCTTGTCTAGAGAGGTCGCTTAACCCAGTTTTCCCCCGAAACGTGATAACTCCATTAGCGACTTCCTACAAAACGTCTCAATCGGAATTCTCCGATTAACAGATCCCCCGAAAAGCTGCCATAACTCAGCAAACAAATTAAGTGGGGAGAGGTCGCTGAGAGGAGCCCGAACATGCATGGAACTCGGATTGGGCGCTTTCATTTGATATTTATTATAATGTCGGAGGTGGGGAAAATCAAGGCAGTGCCTAATCTGGGATGTGGGCATGCAGGCACCAAGAGACACTGGCTCCGGCTCCAGCTCTCATGCATTTTTCAATCGTTATCGTCAATTTGGTAAGACCTTTTGTTTTGTTTGTATTTTTTTTTAGTTTGTCGCCAACTGGAGGCATTTGGAGGCATTGGTGGGTTCGCTTTCGGTTTTTGTAAACGCTCTCGATGCTTATGACCATAAATTGCCCAGCAAACCGTGACCATAAATTGGAGCTAACAAAGAAATTATGAAATTCAAATGAAGTGCGTTCGTTCGAGGATGAGGATGAGGACGAGCCTGGCTTGTGGCTCCTCCATTGGAGTCTCAGTCTGCAACTGGGCAGGAATTGTTTTTATTCGCCTTCGCCTGTGCACCTGAGGCCTGAAACGAGGCAAGGCCAGGTCTTGCTTGGGCCCAGATTAATCCCCACCGACAGCCGCAAGGAGACCACTTTTATAGAGCAACAATTGCTGCTCCTCGTCCTCGTCCTCTCAGGCTCAGCCACAGCCTCAGTCTCGTTGCAGTTTACATGGTAAATTGTGCAACTTGTTCACTTTTTGCATAAAAATTGTTCATTGAAAATGCATAAATGTGCAGTCGGCACAAAGGAAATGGCGGACCCAGACTGCAGTCTCTGCTTCTGCTCTGGAGAATTATTATGGATAGAAAACATTGAACCCCGGCCCGGGATCGGATCGGATGCGATATCGATGCAATTGCTGATTGCTATTGGCCCTCGGAATGGGAATGGGATGGAACTGGATTGGAATGCGCACTGCCGCTGGTTGTTAACTATGAATTGTCTTTAAATACACGGCATTAAATAGCATTTATAATATATTCATGAGAGCGCGGTGATACGCTTCCCGGTATTGCTCGAAATCTAATGCCCCGGCCCAGGCAGTATCTCCGACTATCTTGGGTCCACCTCGTCCTCCTCCTGGCTTTAAGGCTTTTAACCGTAAGCCATGTGGCCCACCACAGACAGTTGCATGGCCCATTTTGTTCGCCCCGGGGCCAAGTCAAAGTTTGAGGTGCCTCTGGCCAACGAGACTCCTCGAGAAAAACACACGAAAAACCAAGTGGTTTTAGGGGAGAAAATATAAACAGGCGAATAATTATTGCTCTTTGTTTAAATATAAGGTAATAAATATAATATAAGATAGCGCATAAAATATCCAAACGTTTTTATATGTGGCTAAGATAGTATTTTTTAACCTTAACCCAATTCTCTTGCTTTATTAATATTTATTTATTTTGTCCTTTAATTTTTTGGCAAGTAAATTGTTTATTTTTATCAAAAAGGCAGTATATTTTATGGCTTGTCTCCATAAACGTGAATTAAATCATTGTTAAGATATTATTTTTTAAATAATTAATTACCTAAACTCTATTTGAGGTAAATAATTATCTTGTTTTATTAATATTTATTTATTTTATCCTATAATCTTTGTCTATCATGACTTAATTATTTATTTTTTCAACGAAAATATAGTGTATTTTATGGCTTGTCTGCATAAAAAGTGAATTTAAAGAATGTTTAGATATTATTTTTTAAATAATAAATTACCTAAATTCTATTTAAGGCAAAAAATTCACTTGTTTTATTAATATTTATTCATTTTATCCTTTAATCTTTTTTCTACAATTACTTAATTATTTATTTTCAACAAAATTACAGTGTATTTTATGGCTTGTCTGCATACAAAATGGATTTAAAGATTCTTTAGATATTATTCTTTAAATATTAAATAATAAATATTTTAATAATAAAATAATAATAAATAACTCTAATTGCCTAATTAATATTTATTTATTTTATCCATTAATCTTTATCCAGATTTACTTAATTATTTATTTTCAACAAAAAGTCAGTGTATTTTATGGCTTGTCTGCATGGACTCTCCCATTTATTGACCCGTTTTGGCTTGGCCCAAACCCAGGACCACATTCGCAACTTGAGCGGTGAGAACGGTGCGTATACGTATTGTCTATTGTCTATTCAGAGGCCACGCAGCTCGCTTCTATATTTGGCTAAACATTCTGCGACCACGCACCGTTCACCATTTCGGGGCCGAACTCCTGCCCCGGCATTCCTGCCCCAAACCGAGATTTGCCTTTTGGAAACGGAGCTGGGATTGGGTTTTGTGGCGACTGCGACTGCTCCCGCTCTCCTCCATCAAATTCGATTCAATTATTTCGCACAGAGCTGGCATTGTCTCTCTCTGTGTTGGCCAATGCGTGAAATATTTATAGTTATGACCGCGACGGCATTATGACCTCGCCGCCCCGACATCTGACATCTATCAGAGATGTCGGGCAGCCCCGCTTAACCACGAATTATGGCCAGGAATGCGCCGATTGGCAGCCCGCGAGTATTGATGTGGGGCAGGGCCTGATCGCCGCACTGATTTCTGATATTTATTAGGAGCGCTGAGCGGTCAGGTGTTCCCCTTGGCTCGATCGAACAAAGGCCTGCCGAAAATGCCGCATTTCATTAAGCTCTCCTTGCAATTCAAAATTGAATTCGAAATCGGCAAACACACATCTCGAGATGAGATCATTATCGGCCGCCACAACGACAGGCCAATTACATTAATTAATTATTAAGGGAAAGGGTGGATTTCTTTGCCAGCCAGGATCAGGAGCAGCAGCAGGAGCAGGAGCAGCAAACGAGTGTCACGTACGGATGCAGTGTTCCCAGAGCAAGCCCTGGTTGCTATCGAGGAATGCAATCAGCGATCGCAGGGAAATCGAACGAGCTCAGCTTACGTTCAGCTGGTACACTGGGGAAAAATACCTAGAAACTGTAGAGATTTTTTGAGAGGGATTTTTAAATATTTTTACAAAACCATATAAGCTAATAAACCATTTTTATTGGGCTTAAAAATACCTTAAAAAGCAAAATATAAAATATAAAATTCTTTAAAATTCTGCCACCGTTTTCTCTCAGTTCTTTAGCTCCAGCTCCGATTCCAGCTGAAGCCCATCTCTGGCTGGGGGCGTTTTTGGCCACGCTGTGTGACTAAGCAGCCCAACTCCAGCTCCAACACGGACTCCAGTCCCAACCCAACACTGCCCATGGCCAGTTACCCTCATTGCCCCCTTGCCAAGATCGATCGGCGCGTCCATCCGTCCGCTTTATGATTTGCAGATTTTCAAATATGCATCTCCTGCTGCTGCTGCTGTGGCGGCTGCTGCTGCTGCTGCGGTTTCTGCTGCGGATTCTGGCACTTGCCGGGACCACGTTAGGCGTGCGATGATTAATTGCTGCCGGCTCACGCAAACCCGAGACCGAGACAGACTGAGACTCGGGGCCCAGTCTGGGCCTTGCGTGTGCTCGTCGAATCTGTGGCCGGGCTAAATAATGATCTCCAGAACGTCTTGTTTCAAAAAAGCTAATAAGATCATTTATAACACAGTTAGTTCAGGTTCTGGACCGGCCGGGCCAGATCTCCGAGGTTCTTGGAGGCTGTCTGTCCATGGTCTGCTTAGGCAATTTCCTGCAAGCGGCTTTGGATTAAGACAGAGGTGGAGTTTTATATAAGAAAAGGGGGATTTTACAAGAAATTAATTAGATTTAAAAAAATATTTAAAGAGTGGAATAGTGAATTTGTACTTAGGGGGTTCGTACTATTTATAGAAACCCTTCTTATAAATATTTTATAAATTCATAGAGTAGAAGGTGGGGTTTAAAATAATAGTTACAAGGAGAAATCATGAATTGGTAATTAGGCTTATATTATCTTTGAAACTCCCCTTTAAACTATAAAATAATTTCATAGAGTATAAGGTAAGCTCCAAAATAATACTTACAGGGAAAAGTCATGATTTTGTACTAAGGAGGTTCGTTTTATTTATAAAACCCTCCTTAAATATATTTAATAAATTCATACAGCAAGAGGTGAGCTTTAAAATTCTATTTAGAGGGTAAAATCACGTATTTGGTTCTAGGAAGCTCATTTTATTTATTAAATCTCCCCTTAAAATATTTAAATAAACTCTCTAACCCCCCTTTAAAATCCTTTAACGCCTTCCCTGCCCACCTTACAGCAGTTGGTGCAATGAAAATGCCACTGCAGCAATTAATCGACAGCTTCGCGTTGGCCATTCATTTCGCGGCTAGTTTTCCGAATGGTGCCTGGGCTCCCCACTGGGTGTGACGTCACAGATTCACAGCTCACCAAGGGTGAAAATTAATGACGTATTAGAGGAAACAAGCAAAAGGTGACAGGAAGTGAGATGGAGCGATGCGTGCGCCTAAGTAGGACACTTTGAGGCAGCCGCTGACAGGATGCTGCTCCTTAATCCTTAACCTTTTTTTTTCAGCTTGCCTTAACCCCTTGGAGTCAATTAAACTGCCAACACTTGTTAACAAGCTGCAATCACAAACACGCCCCGAGCCGAAAAGTCGACTGACCAGCGGAATTATCACCGAAAAAATACAAAAATACGAATACGAATATTTTTGGTCCTGGCGCAAAGGCAAAAGAGGGCGTGTTGTGTGTAGTTTTTCTTGTTTCCTTTTTATTTTTATTTATTTGCAGAAGGCAATTTAAGGGCCACAGAGCGTCGGTTGGGGCCGCATTGAATTTCAATTTGTGTTTCCGCATAAAAATGCGCTTCGTATTTATTTTTGTGGGTTATTTGTGCCTCCTCTTGTCGAGTCGCCCCGATCTTTTATCGCTGATAAAATGCGACCCTTGCGCGGAGGGCGGATCCCACTGCCACGCCCCCGATTTTGATTCCGATTCCCAGTCCGAATCCGATGTTGCATGTTGCCGTTGCTGTTTTACAATTGTTTGTTTTTTGGGCTGTTTGTTAAACACCTTCCGCTACACGTTGGCCGCCAAATCGCCTCCGTTTCGCACACACTCTTTGCCCCGGCACACACCCAATCAACACACACACATGCTCCCTCGACCTGGACACACACATCCTTTGTCATGTTTTGGGTTTGGCAAAAGATTTAAGGCTCTCCACTTCACCAGGGTTCCTGGCCCAGGGCCACAACGAGTTCTACGATGGACAGGAATGCTCTAAATAAAAAGGGTTTTTATCTGATATTTATTTAATATTTTTATTTGAATAAATCTGACATTTTATGGATGCAAAATTATTATATTTATTTAAAATATATAATCTTTAATATTTAAAATTTTATTATATAAATAAAACCATCTTAGATCTTTCTATTTTGTACAGTTTCCTACTAAATATCTGCAAGAGTATTCCCTTATTCGTTCTTAGAGCGTTCTCCCAGTCCTCGGCCTTTCTGCACATCCTCGATCCTCGGTATCCTCCACAGGGCTGGGCCTGCCCTTTGATGTTGCTCCTCCTCGTGTTCGCTTTTGGCTTGCCTCGCATAACTTTGCTTGTTAACAATTGCATTGTACAACGGCGGCAGAGGTAGCGATCCCAGCCCCATCCCGATCCGATCCGGCAATCCAGCAAAGAGCAATCCTCTCAATCTGAGCCAAGCTCCTCTGGTCTTTGCCATTTTTAGGTATCAACGTCGGCACCCCAGACCAAAACCAAAACCAAAACCAAAACCAAAACCGAAAAACAGGAACCAGGGACCAGAGATACCAGAGACCGGCGACCCCGGGACACAATGGACACTCTTTTTCGAAAATAGGTGGCTTGATTTATTTGTCTGCAAATTCGCTTTCTCAAAAGGCATTTGCTTTGGCTCTGACCCAACTACTTATGGCCACTTCCGAGAGCGCGATTCCTTGAATATGACTAAGCCACGGCATTCATCAAAGAAATCCTCCTCCAGATTCGGGTTTAAGTGTGGGTTCTGATTATTCCGATTAATTTCAGGCCAAGGTGGCTGATGTCTGAGATTATTAGGATTTGCTGAGGGGTTCCCAGGACTCATCAATAAATTTCATAGTTTCTTTTATTAAAATATTATTAGCTTAAGATCACTTGATATATTTTTCTCTGTGTCTCTCCAACCTCAGCTCGACTTTGTCGCAAAAAAACCGAAACCCTTGCCCTGGCAAAAGACCACGGGCAAGTGTTCAAATTCCATTAAAAGAACATTTACAAATTTGGCAAAGATCAGCGAGCAGCTAGCCGAGAGCAGCTACGAGGTGCTGGGCCGCGAATCGAACACCTTCTGCGATCGAAAGACCTTGAGTGCCAGCTCTGGAAAATACAAATAAAATAAAGGCAAGACAAACAACGAACAACGAGCAACGAACAAGCAACAATGCAGTCGGAGGAGAGCAGCCAGTAGAACTTTTGTCTCCAACAGCGTTTTCCCTAACAACCCGAAGGTGATAAATAAAATTCTTTATATGCAATCTTTTAATGCAATTTACAATAAAATCAACATGGAGTTTAGCTGGCCGGCAGCCGGCAGCCGGCAGCTTCTTCCTTTTGGCCCTGGCTAAATAACAAGGGGGCACAGCTTGATTTGACATTAGCACAATCCCACAGATCACCTTCCCAAAATGGATTTCGCCGCCGTCGTTCTCTGGCTCCTCTCCAGCTCTCTCGTGGAACGGAAATGGAGGCCCAGCGCAAACGCGATGATCACTGCGACCGGGCAATAAATACAGCATAGAAATGATGTACGGAAAACGATCGGAGCTCTTCTATACTTTGTGTGTACCTTCAGCTCCAAATCGAGAATGGCCATCCCAGACAGCTCCTGCGTCCCCCAGCCAGCCCAGCCAGCAGCTCGACGGGGGTGCCTCGTGGCTCACTGGGATCGGATCGGATGCGATCCCTGGCCCTGGCCAATTGGCACAGTGGTACCATCACAATGCATAATGGATAGTGCCCTTTTATTCAAATCGACGCCTCAATGGGCAATTAGTTAGGCATCAAATGGCTGCCCCCAACCAGAAATGTCAAGTATTCAGCGGGAGGAGCTTAATAGTTGAGGAAATTCTGCAGGGTTTCAAGAGTTAGTTAAGTGAATTTATAGTTTTAAAAGTAAATAAATTATAGAAGTTAAGGGTGATGGTTATTTTAAGTTAACGTTTAAATTTATAAAGGAATTACAGTATGTTTATCTTGTAAATAAATGAATTAACAACCAAGAAGTGCCCTGAGCTATGCAAAAGTCTTTATTCAGGATGTAGGTAAAAGATGGTTCATAATAAATATTAGAAATAATTTAAACCAAGCTTAAAGAAGTCAATGAACTTCATTAAATAAAATATATTTAATTAACCCAATGTATTACCTTGCTTAAAATGGATTAATCAGAACTATGAAGCTTTGATACTTGTAGTAAATTTTTATTTTCTGCAAATACCTCGATCTCAAGCCCCATTGTCCACTGTGTCTGGCCCTGGGTCTGGGGCTGGCTAGGCAGCTGCCTAGATGCGGATGCTCGGGGCATCTCCTCCTGTTGTTCCCGCTCCTGCTCCTGCTCCTGGGCTACCACTTTGCGTCTGGAGCGGCTGCTGCTGCTGCTTCCAGAGATTCCGATTCGGCGGCGGCTGCTCACTGCTCACTACTCAGTGCTCGCTGCTCGCTAGCGCGGCATTATTAATGATAAATGTGGCTTGCACTCATGATAAATACAGAGAATCGTTGAAAGGTATAAATCAATAATAGAGAAGTTTGTTTGCTGTTAGGCAGGCGGCCGTGATTTCCACCAGAGAGACCAGACAATGAGTATGCCCGGGCATAACTCAACCAGGAGCAAAAGGTCTTCGTGTGGAAGCTGGCCGAGGGATCTGATTAGCCGGAAGGCCCAGGAGGAGTCCACTGACATGGCTGTCGTTGAGGTGGCTGCTCCACAAACTCATGTCCATTAATTGACTAATTAATCGACGGCAACAGAGACATAACACAGGGGCCGTGGCGATTATCAATAACAATTAGCTGAAGCCAAAGCGGCTCTGTCAAATATCTGTGGCCCCTAGGAGTCATAGGTTCCCCCATTCCCTCCTGGCTTCATCTTGGCCAGCCTTTGCATTTGAATGCACGAGTTACGCATCCATCAAATGTCAATTGTTTGTCTTGGCTTGGCGCTCCGTCTTCGGCCAGTCGGGGCGCATTTCTCATAAATCATTCGAAAGGCTCTCCATCCGCGACGTCTTCTGGCTGTCAGGAGGATCTTGGCAGCCAGGCAGCCAGGCAGCCGGGGAGCCAGAGAAGGAGGAGGCCCAGCCCACTTGGATGCCCATCCATGGCATCGAACTTGTCTAGTCCATGAGTGTTGGCCCTGTCCATCTTGAATTAGTTGAGCAGTCGCCAGGCATTAGGCCGAGCATGAACGACGGCAGAAAGCTAAATAGAATGCAATTCTTAGGGAATATTTTCTAGGAATTTATCATTGATTAAAGTCATTTTTTTAATATTTAATTACACTGCAAAGAGCGCATTTTAAATATTCGCTTTCAGTCCTTACCTTACGATAAATGCACTTGATGGAAAAAAAACACCTAATGATATTAAGTTTAATTACTGATAAGAGCTCAGAACTAAGTGCTTTTTCCGCCTCTATCTGCCTTGATTTCTCCCTTTTCCCTTCTTTATTTTTTGTGCCCTTTGAGTATTAAGCTGAGGCCCCAACCTCCGTTCGGACATTAACTTTACCTGTGTGAGCTGCCAGAGAACTTTGCACGGACACCCACCTGCCGGCGCTGGTGAAGTTTTGCATAATAAAGCAGCCTGTGCAGGTCGCAGTTCGTAGGTTGCAGGTGCTTGCCTCCCCCAAAGGGATCTGGACGCAGACCTGTCTGACCCCCACCTTGAACTGAGTCACCAGCACGGACCGTTAATGTGCCGGGCGATTTTAGTTATGGCCACTGGTCACTGGCCACCACCAGCTGAGAGCTGGGAACTGGGAACTGGGATCGGCAGAGACCAAAGCTGACCAGCTGGGAGGCGCCGTGTCCTTTGTCCCGTTGATAATTTAAAGCCAACGACCTCCTGGCCGGGATTAAGGCAAACTGAATGGCAACTGTTTTCCACTCAAATCACAGAGGAAAATAAATCGGGGATTTTCTACTTACAAGGGGGAAAATCGGGAACTTGTCAGGGAGCCGGGATTGGAGCTTGAGAGTGGCTTATTTGTTATTAAAAAGGTTTTTGGATAGAAAAGGTGAATATAATAAATAAAAAACATATATAAAATGATTCCCTAGTGAAACCAAAGTAAACACATTTTATTAAATTATTAACAGTATTTGTTAAAGAATATTTGGTATTTAAATCTTTGTTTTAATGGCAAAACTAGGACTATACACTCATTACTATTGTCATTAATATATTTATTTATAGTTCCCTGTATTTTTATATAATTTGAAGACCTTGTTGTATAATTATCAGTTTTATTTTAAGGTGTCTGTAATCAAATAAATACTTTACAAATACATATATGTTTTGTAAATATAAAAATCATTTTATTTTTCAATAGAAAAGTTGTTCAAGAATTCCTTAACTATTTGGTATATTTTTTTTTTTTTAGTGATGATGCCCCTTTAACAATTATTTAAATACAAATTTCCTACAAAATATACCTAAAACAATGATTACCTATTTGTTTATCAAACAAATTAGTTTTAATAGCATTTAAAATTGTAATACATTTTTATAAAGTTCCTAAAGTTGATTGACTTTTTTTATAACATTTTATATCAGTGCTAACATTTGTTAAATTAATATTTAAATACATATTATTATACACAATTAAATAGTAATTTATTCGCTAAAGAAAATTGAGCTAAAACATTTTTATGAGCTCTTTAAAAATGTTATACATTTTTGTAATGTTCTAGAGGAATTTTTGTAATGTTCTATCTACTAAAACCTATTTTTTCTCAGTGCTGCTTGGCACTTGCCACCTTAAAAATCCCGCTCTTTGGGCAATCAGAATATTCATTTCGATTGCGCGAACTGCATCGGCTCATGGCACTTTCTTTCTGCGGCTGCTATTGCTGTTGCCTTTGCTGTTTCGGTTTCTGTTCCTGGTGATGGTGATGGTGATGGGGCGAGGAGGATGATGATGCTCCCTGCTATCCCCCGGTTTATAGTAATGCCGCCTGGCGGGGGCCGACGACCCACATAAATCATTCACAATTAGATGCGGACGCAACTGCGGCAGCGGCTTAAACACCTGACCGACTTGCCTCCTAAAACTCTCTGTGAGTGAGTTTTCGAGCTAGTGAGTTCCATTCCTTTTTTCGAGTTCCCACTCACTCCGATTGAGTGAGATTCGTGGGGCTGTGAGTGGTCCGCTTCCACTTCGTTCCGCTGGCGTTTCTCGGGCCTCGACGGACCTGTTCCCAGTGCGTGCCGTTCAGTAGATACTTGAGACCGGTTCGAGACGTGCCAGCGGAAAAGTGATCGGGACTCCAGGCAGACATTTACTCGCAACATCGTAGCATCGCCACTAGCTAGCCATCCAGCCAGAGCCACCAGGAGCACGAGCACCAGCACCAGCACGAGTGTTACCGAGTCCCTTTTAATGACATGTTATGACAGGATCTGGCGCGATCTGCGGTCTTATTGCAACCATCGCCGCCGCCGCCGAAATTCCGCGTTAATTGAGCTGTTCGTACTGCAGCAATTTGCATAACCAGTGAGAGGAGTGCGGGGAGCGAGGAGCGAGAAGCGAGCGGAGTGAGAACGGCACATAAACAAATCTGGCCAAGTCGGAACGGTCTTGGTTCACTGATTTAATGCCACAAACAGATTGCAGATTGTAGTTGCTGCCGCGCCCCTGCAACATCGTCTTCGTCTGTGGCAACTGCAGCAGCTTCGCCTCCTGCCAACCTGGTCAACCTGCTTGGCTCCGCGAAGCTTGTTTCTGGCGGAAGAGCTGCTGCTGCTGCCGCTGGAGCGCCAGAGCCGGCTAAAAAAAAAGGAGAAAAAGTTCTGAATAAAAAAATACAAAAAAAAACCAAACAAACACACGTAAAGAACATCGCCGTTGTCGTCGTCTTGGAATTTTCTTCTTTCAAAAAAACAACGCGCCGACCAGGCAAAAAGTGTAAAAAGGCAAGCAAATGCAATCGCGGTTCAAAGCAAAAAATTAGCGCATAGTGCAGAGAGTGTGGCCAAGTGTGTGTTAGTGTGTGAGTGCAAGCGTCCCAGTGTGCCCAGCTGAGTGGAGAAAAGAAAATAAATTGAAAAAGTGGAAGCCGAGGCGAGTGGCATGCAATGCGGCCAGGCGACCAGGCGACCCCGACGGGTTAATTACCGTTATCCTTGCACAGAAACAGCGGCCACTAAACGGTACTCAAGTTGTGGATTACGTCTACGCCGCGTTGTCGCCGCGTGAAAGGACAACAGCAACATCTGCAGCAGCAGCAACAGCAACAACCTCTGTTAGAGCCATAAAAACCGCATTGAACACAAGGCAAAGTCAAGTGAACATTCCAATTGGCAAACGCAACGGGCTAATTGGCACGCCGACAAATCAAAACGAGGTGGGTTCACAAAGTTATAGCAGCATATAGCATATCCAATAATCAGTAAATCCCCAGTTAGTCATGCTTGAAAAAACCTTGAAGGTTGAGTTAAGGAAAATGCCTTTGATCTTTTTTTATTTTTCTAGAAGAGTTAATTTAAGTTTATTAAACTCCTTTCTATATCGATAACCGTATATAACATATTATATAGGCCGCACGCTAGTTGTACTCATTGTGTCATTAGAATTTGATGATCGACTGTTTGAAAACCCTATTGGTGGTATCATTATGGGCAATATTTCGGGCATCTGTATCTCCGGTCGTCCCTGGAATGGCATCCATGCTCTTTTGGTGGTCATAAACGATTCCACCTTTGAGTTCACCTTATTCATCTGAGTGCCATTCAGCACATGGCTGTTGCTGACGATAAATATGCCATCGGTGCCAGCGCCCGTTGCCACATTCTTCGGTGGCTTAATATTGACATTATTATTGGCTCCGACATTAGTTTGGGAATGGTATCCCTTTTTGGGCACAGAAACGGATCCGCCTGCCTCATCCAGGTTAGATGTGGATGTATTCACCGAAACGGCATGAAAGCCAATCGAGGTGCTGGCGCATCCGACGAGGAGGAGCACTGCGAGGAGCCAATGCATCGTTGATGGAGATGTGGCCGGGAATAACACTGGCCAAGACTAAACTCTGTTACCAATCCGAGTGTGACTAAGCCGAAATTATGTGGAGTGACATTTGAGGTTTCAAATTGTCAAGACTCGCTTTAATTTCCCTAATCGAGGCAGAAGTTCGATTTATATCGAATATCATAGCTGCAGGAATTCTTCTTCGAGTGTGATTCCAGCCTCGGTCGGCACCGACTGGAACTTGAAAGAGGGCCAAGTTCGAGGCCAATTCCAGGGAAGACCACTCGAACATCGACTTTTCCCCGACAGCAGCAGATACATTTGTGATGGCCCCTTGTACGAGTATCTCTCAATTTCCATTAGAGACGCTGAGCTGGTTGGGTTCTGAAGTGAATATATGTCGAGCCGCTAAACAATTGATGCTGAGAAATGATGGCAATGACAAAGTGATTACAGTTCGGAGAGCAGAGTGCGACGTGGGGCCAACACAACTACAATACAGGCTACAAGCCATCGAAGTTCAAGTTGAAAAATAACATTTTCAGTTTTCAATTGCTACGGCTCCGACTTCGACTCGGAAAAGTGAAAATGAAATGCTCGGAGCTGGCAGACAAAAGCGGTTCATCATTAATCATTTAGTTTGTTGTTTTTACCGAAAGCAGCAACCGAAAGTATACCTATTTATACGTATATAATCGCCTTGACTGGGCCACTTCTCCTGCTTTCGGGGCACGTTCTTGATTTGAATCTCTCTCCCCCGGCTCCTCCTCGTTTTTTTCCTGCGAGTATTTGGCTTTTGGTAAATTGCTCATCGTCATGCCTTTATGATTTGGTATATTATTTTTGAGAATTTGATGCGCTCAACTTGATAAGCCGAAAGCGCCCTGTGCTTTTGGGTTCCCCTTCTTGCCAGAACCTGCATTCCTGACTTATTGTTGTGCCTGCGAGTGTACGTGTAGGTGTGTCTACGGCAACCCAGCCCCAACAAACTCGGCATTATATTTTTACAGTATCCAGAAGAGAAACGCTTTTTTTTCTCCGATCTCCCTTCCTGGGTCACAAAAAATGTTTTAAAGTTCTGGAAACATGACGACGCGAGAGGGGAGACATTTTTATTAGCAGGGTCATATTTTTTAAATACCCTTTTTTTTTGAAGGGAATGTTGATGTTTTAAAGCTTTATTGTTTCTATGAAAAATATATAGAAAAAGGTTCAATAAATACGTATTATTTAATCAAAGGAGAAATAATATCTTGGTATCAAAATATATTAAATTAAGAGCCAAGAGAACTTTGTTTTAAAAGTGTAAATACTTTATATTAGTTCATTTAATTGTATTATATTAAATTCTAAATAAATATGTGATGATTTATACTCTTTTTAAAATTACATAATCCTTTTTCCATAGTTTGCAGTGTTTTAAATGAGTTTTTCTTTAATAAATAAACCAAAATAAAACTCGAAAATTCACCCCAAACTTCATTTTAGAGTATTCCGCAAAACCAACTGGCAAACAAAGTTCCGAAACACCGCGAAACCGCTTGCACATCCAACTTTTATTTGCTTCAGCTTCAGGAGCAATCCGGCAAAAGCCCCCGATAACATCCCCGAGCTCTCTCTCATTTCCCCCATCTTATGACTTGGCCCACCCTCGTTGCAATAATTTCATTTCGGTGTACAGTTTATTATATAATTTTTGTCCCTCTTTGACTTTTATCTTACGTTTATTATGCCCCATGGAATTTGCCGATTTCCAGACGCTGTCCAAGTGGAGGTCAATGTCTGCGCCCCAGCCGTGCCAGCCACCCCAAGGAGGTAGTAGCACATCCCAGAGATACATCCCGCCCCCGGTGGCATCTTTAAGAGTTGTAATAACTTTGGCACAACTTTTGCTCAGCTGAGGCTCCGTCTCCTTAGCCTTGCTAAAATGCCTTGACGCATTCCTTCGAGTTCCTGGGTATCCTCGTCCTTTGCAGCTCCTACAGCAGCTGTCCAAATGTCAGGCCCATTCCAATGGCACAACACCCACTCGTACTCGTACACTCGTTTTGGGCATGAGAGGTGGAGAGACGTCGACTTGTAATAATCATAATCGTAAATTTGCAAAAAGCCGGCCGAGCTGTTCTCGGTTGGTCCTTGGGGCCCGTTTAGCATTTTGCGCGGATCCTGCCAGGACATGGCCAGAACGGGGCGTGGTCCCATTCGTGGGCGTTGTGTTGTAGGCGTCATCATCGTTATTATGGCCTGTTTTATTTATTTTTCCTTTTTTTTTGCGTGACTATGTATGCCTGCCTGGTGCGTGGCTATTAAAGGAGCAAGCGAGTACTGTCTGTCCATCGCCATCACCAAGGAGAAAGGCATTTAAAAAGTTTTCTAAACTTCATTTTGAAGTTTTATTACCAGCGCGGAATAAAACGCCGCGCATTTTCTATTTGCTCTCATTTTTCTCTGGCTTGTTGTTGAAATTTGCTCTATTAAAATTCCGGGCCGCAGCACAGGGAGATGCCGCGAATGCCAGTATCCAGAATCCAGAGCCCCGATCCAGTGGGAGGCCTGCATCTGGTGGAGCCATGAGTTATGCAGGTTGCCCCCTCGCTTTTTTCACTCTTTCCCCTGCTTATCCTTGCTGGCGGCTTAGCAGCTTTGTTGGACTCAGCCGAGCATCCTGCCAGCAGCTGTGGAGCAAGCTGGAAGCCAGCTGCAGCGGAGCCAGGACTCCGGGTAAGTCTTAGTTATGTGGAACTGGCATTTATCTTGCGATAATAGTAAGTTGTGCCAAAGCGCAGCCAAAGTCCAGGCAGAGGCGCGGGTTCAAGGGGGTTTGAAAAGAGTAGGAAATTATTTTAATTGGATTTTCTTAAACGTTTAACAGTGTTAAAATATTTTTATTAAATAAAAAGAAAAATGTAGAATACATTTATATATCACTGATTTATTTAATGAAAGAAATATGGAGTTTATAATATTTTAAAAGTACTTTAAAGCACTTTACAAATTTGATTAAAGAATAAATATAATAACATATCATTGTACATTTTTTTATTTTAATAATCCGAATAGAATAGTGTTAAACTATTTGTATTAAATAAAAAGAAAAATGTAGAATACATTTATGTATCACTGAATTATTTAATGAATGAAATATGGAGTTTATAATATTTTAAGTATTTTAAAGCACTTTACAAAGCAAATTAATATATAATTAAAATAAGAAATGATTGTAGATTTATTATAGTTAATAATCCCCATAGAAACCCCCTTCGAACACCGCCTCAGAAGGACTTCTTCCTTCGCTGCCGCATATGCTGGCTGTGAAATTTAACATTTTGCTTGCGAGCCAGACAAAGTCTGCATTCAAACAAGTCACACAGAAAATGCGAGGAGAGGATGCAGCGGCCCGAGGATGTGCAGTGGAGAATCCTTAGCCCCGTGCCGCTTTTCTTATTTTGTGTCCTCGTGCATTTCCTAACGAAAATGTTTATCTGTGCAGCTGTAAGCAGGATAAACGCACGCTTACACATGGAGACAGATTCGGATACAAGGATATTGGGGCGTGGGGCAGGACGAGAACTTGAGCTACAACCAGAGTAGATCAGTTTAAGTACAAATGGCCGCAATGCCACCGCCCATCGCCCATCGCCCACCGCCTCCTTTTTCCGCTATTCTTGGTCCTTTTTCGGAATACTTTTGCGGCTTCTTTCACTTCCGCTCGTCCTTTGGCTCCTTTCGCTTCTTTCTTTCACACGCGCCAGCGTCCATTGTTAAAGTTTAATGCCAAAATGGCGTAGATTCCCCCCAGGGTGCGAGGTGGTACGTGGTAGGTGGGGGCGTGGCCGTACAAATTTCACGAAAATTGTCCCTGGGAAAACTTTACTTTAGTTTCGTCCTCTCAACCTCCACTTCTGGCCAGATGGAAAGCGTTATTTTATTGAATTCTCCTCCCTTTTCTTTTTTTTTGTTTCGTGCTGCAGGTTGCAGTGGCAGAAAAAAAATAAAATAAAAGAATGGAAAATTCGGTTGCCACAAAAGTTGTTCGTTTTTCGTTTCATTTTCCGTATTTTTTTATCCCCCATTTGCCTGCTGCTCATTTACTTTGTTGTCCTTGCTGGTCCTTTGGTTACTATGCAGCAAGTTCTCAAGTCTCTCACCCTCTCTGGATCCTGCAGTTTTTGTTGCATTAGCCGGCCGTTGAGGCGTAAAGTTCAATGGCGGGTTAAATGGACTTAATACCGGAACTTTTTAGAACTTTTTTCCCCTCCCTTGGCAGGACTAAACTTCTGGCGTTGATCGTCCTGGGCAACAAAGTGAAAGTTTTCTTTTTTTTCGTCCAACAGCTTAAAAAGAGATTGGCTTGTCCCCGGCCAAAGGATTTAGCAGGTTGTGTAAGTTTCGGCCGCAAAGTTCGATGGAAATGTGGAAAAGGAATTTTCGACAGTAACAATAAGTGATGGCCAAGAGTGTGTGCTGCAAGGATAAAGTTTTTAGGTGACAAAGGATAAAGTTTCGAATTATTTGAAATGCTTTTCAAATGGCAAATGGCCGAAATTGAAATGGAATATGCACATCGCCGCAAGTGCAATTTAAAAGCATGTGGTTTTCGAATCTAAAAAGTTTCCTCTCTTTTTTAGAAACTTTCCCTTTACCTTCTGCTCAAATCCCTGAGTAGCTTTGCCTCTCAAATTTCTGGGCGCGTGTCAAAATTTCGTTTCCATCACTTGCCAAGTCCTGCTTCAGCGAAAACTTGACCAACTTTGGTGGAATATTTGTAGCCAGTTATGCAAAGGAGGCCAGCAAACAAAACCATCAAAAAAAGAGGGAAAGAAAAAGCAAAATAAGGAGTCCCCTGTCAGCTTTTTTTTTATGCCTTCGGGCAAAGGACATGCTTGGCAATTTTCCACGGGGCTGCGAGGGCCAATCGGGGCGACAAGTTGTTAAGTAAGCAGCGACAAACTCAAATAAAAACCCCCGAGATAGTTGCCCACAAAAGGTGTAAAAAGGCCAGGCTTTTTCGTAAAGTTAAGGGCAAACAAAAAACTAAAAGCGAGAAAAGCAAGCGCCGCAGAGATTGAAGAGATTGAGTCTCGGAGTCTTGAGTAGAGAGACTCCGCTATATAATATTAAAATTCGCTTATGCCCAGGACAGAGCGTACTGATGGACACCTTATCTCTCTGGCCAGAGTCTTACCTGCAGTTGTTTTAGGCGGCTTTTGTTTGGTTTCCGCTTCACACTTCCCGAGTGCCAGAATTTAGGGGGAATGGGGACGCCCAGATGCGGTTTATGTGACATGCGGGCCAGGGAAACTCAAGAAACTAAAGAAGCGGCGGCAGCAGGCAGGCAGTAAACAAACGAATGCTGGCAGGTGAGTGGCAGCAGAGGCGGAGTGCCAGGGGGGGGGCTGTAGAGGGCCCCGGGGGGAGCAGGTGTGCCCGGCTGGGCCGGCAACAGAAGTCATACAAACGCAAGACAAAACGCGGCGACAGACAATACAAGACTTCGAACTTGTCATACAAAACGCTGGCGCGACAATCAATGGAATTTATGGTCGCAGCAGGTTCAGTGCCAGCTCCAGTGCCAATCCCCAGCCCAAGCCCAAGTCCAAGTCCAATCCAATCCCACAGACAGAATCCAGGCAAAGCCCAAGGCGGAACCCCAGCCCAAAGCTGCCCAGACTGAGTGACATGTGCACTGGGCAAAAATATTTAGGTATAGGACTCGACTAGGTAGCAGGACTCGAAATACTAAAAGACAAATGGAAAAGAAAATTTAAATAAACAGTCCTAAAAAAGCTATAAGGTTTGATGACAATTATAATAATTGAATAGCTCAAAAATGTCTATAAAATGTAAAGCAATATTTAAATTAAGTTTAAATATCATTTCCAGAAATATTAAACCATATATAAATTTAAGAAAGAAAATATAGCGCTGGATATGTATAAACTGGAATTTACTTTATCTTTTCTTTACCTAATCTTTTTAATAATTGATTAATTTACTCTAAACAAATCTCTTCAAATTATTTCTCATAGTGCCGCCTTGTCTTAGTGTACTTAAGCGTTTTTAACGCCATTTGATGCCTTTTCACACATTCGGCAAAGCGAAAGACAAACACCAGCAGAACCCCCCAACCAGAGACAGACCCAGAACCCAGACCCAGACCCATTTCCAGAACCGAAAAACCCAGGCCGAAGTGAAGCGAAAAAATAAAACTCGAGGAACACTTAGTCAGCCCATCAGCGTCCTTCGTCCGCATCCCTTTTACGGCTCCTTCGGCAGCCAGGAGCAGGAGTCAGCGAGGCCAGAGTGTGTGTGTGTGTTTACACTAGCAGACCTTGGTCCTGAAAATAAAAAGGGGCGGAGCCCGGAGCCACTGTATTGAATTTCACGCATCATTTGGCCAAGGTTCATTCGGTTCTTGGTTTTGGTTTCTGGATAGGTTTAGGGTTCCCTGGGGCGTGGGTGCAACTTTTTGACTTTGCGGCTGGCTTAAAATTAAAACAAATATCGAGGAAATATATATACTGGGCGAAGGTGTTGGAGTCGGCATTTAATTTCACCCAGAGGCAGGTGAGCGAGGAAATGTAATATGCTTTGCATGCCCATTTAGTTAAGGAGGTGTTTCTGTTTCTGTTGTGGTTACCAAGAACCCAGAAGTGGCAGTGGGAAAATATGCCAGGAATGTGGCTTCCCAAAGGGTTTTGCCAACGCAGGGAAATTGGAGGAAATTTGGGGTTGGAAGTGAGAGATTGTTGGCAGTGGCATTCCAACGGGTAGGAAGTCTATAGACAGGTTAAAGATAGCCCAGGTGAGAACAGGTTTCAAGGGGAGTCCTCCGAGTATAAATAGGAGATGTGTTTTTAAGAGACAAGGAAAATATACATCTTGAATGAGTCACTCTTTGTTTGAGCCTAAAGAGGGGAAGAAGGTGAATAAATTATTGCTCTAATGTTTTTTGTCCCATTTAAAATGCTTTTATTATGTTTCCTGCTTAAACAAATACAAATAATGCTACAATTTGTGTGAATATCTGCTTAAATTAATTTTAAATGTATAATTAAAGTCCTTGTAATATTTTAATACAAGCTTAGTTTTACAAGTCTACTTTGTAGATACTTTATTTTAATATCTGCTAGTCCTAATTATACCTGTGCTTTCATAATTATAACTTTAGTTGTGTGAAAAGCCGAGAACACGAGTCCAAACCCGGACTGAAACCGCAAAAACATGTACAAAGCTTACCAGAGCCATATATATGCACTGAAATATATATAATTTGTAATTCTGGCGGTCTGCCTTTTTCCCCAATGCTGATTAATGGCGGATTGGCCGACAAATGTGTGCACATTAGCATTAAAATGTATATACATCCATGGTAGTGGCAGTGTCCAACTTTTATTAGACCAATTAAATTGCGGTCGGACTGTGCGAGTTGAAAGGCTGAAAATAGTTCGAAAACGCGCCGAGAGTTGCCATTTAATGTGCAGTAATTTTCACCCAACAAAGGGAGGCAATTAAGGGGCTTCCCCCGCCAACCAAACTATTGTTGTTCTAGCCGGGGAACGAAGACATCGTGATATGATAGATTCTGTCCCAACTAATTAGCCATCATCAGCAGCGGCGCGGCTACACAATTTTCCTGGCCCGCTTAACCGCAGGTACATGAGGGTTTTCTGGCTCTGTGGTTCTCTGGTTTTTGGTTTTCGGGGTTATTTTTTCGGTTTTTTTCGGAAAGCGTTAGTAACTAAATTAGCGGCCTCTGTTTTTCAGCTCTCTGTATTGTTCGCTGCCTTTGTAGTGGCACAAATTATTGGACCCCGAGTCTTTTTAGTGGTGTCTCCTCTTTGCTTTGTTGTCTGTTGCTTAATTTCCAGTTGCATTTGCTTGGCTAATACAGACATCTCTCGGAACAAGGGAGAGAGAGAGTGCGGCGGGGAAAGCCGAAAGCACTTTTAGATAAAAGGTTTTTCATGTCGTCTCCATTTGGAATTCACTCCACTATGGCTATATCTATCAGTAGACTATGGTCATGGTCATGCCATGGCCCTGGACTCGCTCTAAGACAACGGGAAAAACCTTTTTTTTCTTCACGTATTTTTTTCCACCGTATTTTCTGTATTTTCCTTCGACTGAAAAACTCTTAGTGGAAAAGCCGTTGAACGCCGAACGCCCGAGTAAATTATGCATGCAGTTGCTCTTTCATTTTGTGATCTTCCCTAAAAGCTTCTGGTTTTATTAATGTTTGCCCAAAAATATTTGGGGGTCTCTCTGTCTCTATCCGAGTGCTACTTCATCTTCTGTCGGCTGTCTGTGCATTTACCGTGATTTAAGTTGGCTAAAATGATTCCGTCCGTCATTAATCTGGCCAACGTCAAAGCCAGAGTTATTAGCGTGCGGGTTCCTCAAACACGTTTCTTCGGTCTCCAGTCCCCAGTCTCCAGTCTCCCATCTACTGTCTTCTGTCTTCTGTCTGCTGTCTTGAGTAGCTGCTGGTTGAGTAGCTTTTCACGTCGTTGTTTTCCTCGATTTTTGTGCCAGAATAGCTGCAGGCCATGTTGCCACCATGGAATATAGTGTTTCGACCACTGAAGAAGCTCTCGGAGGCGAAGACGACGACAGCTCAAAAAATGCGGGGACTGATGATAGCGACGGCCACTCGGAATGACAACAAATTAGACAGTTAATGTTAACAATCTTTTATGATATTTACATTTTCGGAAAATGTTTAATGTTGATTTATTATGGGAGGGAATGAGCGTGTGGGAATATTCTCAGGGGGAATAAATTAAGGGGAGATAAATTAAGGGGAGATTAATTCGGGGAGGGAGCTTGAAATTAATTAAAGATCTGTAAAGGTTTATAAAAATAAATATTATTGCCGTGAATTACTATTAGATTTAATTTTGTAAATCTTTTTAAATGCTTTATACTTCCTTTAAAAAAGGGGATACTCGAGTTTCTTGTCCACGGCATGACATTTAATCTCTAAAAATTCCATTAACTTGTAATTTAGATCGCTTGACTTTGTTTACAATGGGAAATATTCTCAGGGGGGGAGAAATTAAGGGGATGTTAATTTTGGAAGGGTTTTGAAATTAATTAGAGATCTTAAAAGGCTTTCTATTTATGAGAACAAATATTATTGAGGTAATTTACTATGGGATTTAATTTTGTAAGCCTTTTTTCAGGCTTTATTTTTATTCTAAAAAGACATGTTCTCGAATTTCTACTTAATGACATGACATTTAATCTCCTAAAATTCCATTAACTTGTAATTTAGATCCTTTGCCTTCGTTTACCCTAAGAAATTCAATATTTTCGACTTTAGAAAGTTTATTTAGACCTTCCTTAGCTTGGCCCATAGATTATCTCAAGTATGCTAAGCATTTTCCATTATTTCCGCAATTGCGACTCCCATCTCATTTTTTTTCCTCCGCCGCTTTTCAAAGTGGAAAATCGTTTTTCGGCGACGACGACCATCAATCATTTTTCCCGGCGAAAATGTCCAAAGCTAGCTCAACTCGAGTTTGCTTTTAGAGTCCTCGAATCGGGAATCCGCAGCTGTCTCCTCAAATCTGTATCTGCTCTATCACTTGCCAGCCACGCCCCCCTGGCCGCCCTCTCCAAAACATGTCAACAATACAAATGATGGGCGCGTCAAGAAAGGGGCGTGGCACGGCGGCAGCTAACTGTAATAGAGATAAATTCGCTTCATTTTTTGCTGTCGGCATGGCTGATAAAAAAGAAGAGCCGAAACCCGCATAAAAAAAAAGCAGAGCAAATTCGGGGGGTACAGTGGGGCTTAGTAGGTGAGGTGAGGAAGGTGGGGGTACAGTGGGGACTAGGACTAGCAGCTGCCTTTGAAGCGACGCGCTGACAATGTCATTTGGCGACCACTTTATTGGCTTTAATGACAGCGCCGCAAGGTGTCCCTTTGGAGGAGATGCTCGCCGCGAAGCGGACCAGCTGCTGGCCATCATCGGCGAAGGTATCGCCACTAAGCTGGGGTATTACGGACCCAGTTGGGACCCAGAACCAGAACCAGAACCAGAGCCGGCACCAGAACCAGAGCAAGACCCACTCCCCAGCAATTGCTGCCCCGCCAGTACGTGCGATTATTATCATCAATTTTCTGGCGAGCGAGTGAGTGATGATTGTTCCAGCGAACGGAAACCCAAACGGCAACGATTCTACTTACCCTCGTTGTTCTGCTTGGGCTTGTTACTGGGTCTTCTTGATTTCTGTTTTTTATTCCCTGCTCGGTGGGTGGCTGCAGTGTCCGAAAAAATATGTTTTAAGACCCTAACTTAACTTGTAAGCCTCGCTTTTTAATTGTAAAATATTTATTATTTAGTTATGCCAAATAAAAGTTCAGAGACGTGTTCCTTTATATTTTTTACAAGCTAATTTCCCTTTAAACCTTTTTTTTTCTAAGAGTGTAAAACTAAGGTGGAGTTAAGGGGGAAAGGTAACTCCCAAACAGAGCCGGTAAAGCCAGTACCAACTGGCCAGAGGAATGGGAACAAGATTACCAGACTGAGCTGAGTCAGTCCCATTCCCGGAGTTGAAGGTGGAGAGGGAGCTGGGAGCTCTCCTGGACTCCCGTCCCGTGAGCGTTAAAACGAACTCAAGTGGAAAACAATCTAATTTGCTAAAATTCCTTCCGCTTTCGCCCAGTGAGCTCCAGCACCAGCTTCTTCTCCAGCTCGCCCCTCGATCTGGCTTATTCGGAGATATTTTCCTCCTTCTATTCCAGCTGCCGGCGCTGGCTGGTGCTGGTGCTTTTTTGTTCTTCAACTCAATTAAAGTTGATGGCCATTTTGCGTCGTCTTGGCCAATATTGTTGACTGCCTTGGCATTGGCTTTTATGTGCCCGGTTTTTAGCTTGGTTTATGAGCTCCCCCCCAGTCGGAGTTGGTTTTATGTATTTATTTGTTTATAATTCGATGAGAGTCGGAGTGAGAGTTGGAATTAAGTTTATTGAGAGCCATAGATGACCTGGTAGCCTATAGAAACCCCTGAAGAGTGAGAGATATTTTAATTCATTGAGATTCTTATCTATCCAAAGAGCGACACAATAATATATTTATGCGTATTTCAATTTATATCTCGGCTCACATCGAAATTTCTTTATTATTTTAACATCTCACTCCTCGGATCCTTGGGGTTTTAGGCCAACTTTGACCTTTTTCTGTCGGCTTTCGGACAGGACAAAAGCGGAGAACGTTAATCTATTGTTTTTGCCAGTCAAGCAGGCAGACACGATGACATAGCCAACACCCCCTCCTCTGTACCCACAGGGTATTATCGCTATATAAAGCATATATATATATAGCTTAGGCAATGTCTTCTTCCCTCACATGTATTTTGCTAATTTCCTATTTTCCCATTTTGCTATTAATGTCAGGGAAAATGTTTTGCTTGCGATTGGAAATTTGTTTGTCCTGCCATGTCCTGTCCTCTTGGGCCAACATTGTCCTAGACTGGACAGTTGTCCTTAGGTCCTGCCTGTCTCCCTGTCGCCTTCCCCGGTTTTTCCATGTTTTCCCTGTTTGCTGTGCTTTATGACTTCACACAACCACTTGATATATGAGGCATTTGCATGTGCCATAAATTGCTGCCGGCTTTGACTCTCCTCATTTAATATTCATAAATTTCTGCAGTCCCCGAAAAACATGAAGAAAAATAAATAGAATAAAATATTACGGAGGGGAGTATGGGGGATCCAAACTAATTTCCCCCAGCCCCGAAACTGTTGTCATTTATTCTCGCCACACCCTCTGGTAAGCCGCTCTAGTCCTTGTAGTCCTTTCCTTTGCCAGTTTCCCTTCCTAGTGTTCCCTCCTACCACAGCCTGCTAATTGTTTTATGTGCCAAGATTTGTGTCTCTGTCCTTGTTTTTCCCTTTATTTTATTTTTTTGTTCGTCGGGCTTTTGCAGCTCTCAGCCGCCCTAAACATGTTTGCACTGTCTTGGCCATCCACGCCCCCGAACCAGATTGGGAGTAGTTATTGTTCTGCAAAGGAGGCTACACCGGGGGAAAATGTCATCAAGGAGGGTTTTCTCATGGGAAAAATATATGAAAGAGTAAAGGGAATTTTAAAGGATTTTTTTTAAAGCAGATTGCCTTATTTTAAGTCATATTTTATAGCACAAACTGGCTTAAGAGTATTAGAAATATCTTCTAAAAGTAGCTCCCTTAAGCTTTAAATGTCACATCAAGTCAGAGTGCAATTACTATCCTTGAAAAGCTTGAGCTTTCTATTGATACTTTTGCCACTTCATATTAAGGATGTGATGAAGATTTCCCTGACAGGTTTTTCCGATGGAAACTCCAGCCAATCACTACCACATATTTTTCCCTGTCTCTTCGGAGGGAGTGTCTGTTTTCACTTGCTTTTCGATTAGACTGCGTTGTTCGCCTGTGCTAACAACAAGGAATTAATTCATTTTATGTTTCCTGTGTGTGTGTATCTTATGGATACGTAGCTATGGACGAGCAGCTCCACCGGCTGCTGCTCCTGCTGCTGCTGCTTACGCCTACATATTGATTTTCGCATTTATTTTATTTTTTCGCTGGCTGCCTTTGATTATTTCCCTGGAACGAGGGACTAGGAGCCTCCAGGAGTTGAGGCAAAGCTCCCTGGATAGATGGACTTCTGGCTGCAGGCCAGGTACAGTGGGGACCAAGTCAGAATAACTGCTTCCAAGCTTACCTGTAAGGGTGTAGACCTTAAGGAGGCTCCTCTGTGGCAGCAAGAAAAATGATGGCAAAAAGTGGCCAGAGTTAAAGGTGAGGTGTGTGTGTGTGTATAGAGGTATTCCTTTTTGCCTTCTGCGCGTGTGTGGCCCGCGGCTGTCCGGGGGAATCTATCAAGGCACCAGCTTCAGCTCCGACTCCAGAGTTTCCCCCATCCAGCTCCAGGACAGCCTTTATTGAGTTCGTTGGCAAGCAAATTGCATTAGACACTTGCCAGCTGGAATGGAAAGAAGACGCTGCTCCTCAGAGTCATAACTTCTGAGTTATAGAAACCCATTCCCATTCCCTGGCTGGAGATTAAATTTTAAACAAAATCTATCATAAATATGCAGCGAGATCCAGCCCTAAAAAAATTCAAGTGCCTGCCTGCCCTTTTTTTCGGAATGCTCCCTCAACAAGTGTGAGGAAAATGGAAAATGTGTTGAGCCCTATCTCGTCTCGAGTGCGAGTGTGTGTGTTGTCCTTTTTGTAACTCGATCTTGGCCCCAACCCCCGAGGAGTAGAAGAGGCATTAATGTCTTATTGACAGCTCGGGATTAGAGCGAAGCCAAGTGGCGGGGCGAGTGTGTTTGAAAAGGGATTATAAAGCGATTTGTTTGTCGAAAATTATGAATCTGGGAACGAACGGCCAGGGCTCCCACACGCTGTGTGTGGCAGCTCAAATCCCCTGGCTTTTGTTTGGCATTTTCCTTACTGTTCGGAGGCAAGGGGAGTTTCATCAATTTTGACATAAGCCAAGACAGCATTAACTAGTTGGTTTGTCGGGGTTTAAGGCAATTCCCCTTACTTCAAATTTACTTATCTCCCAGATAAGTCCCTAACGGAGCTATAAAGTCTTGACAACTAGTTCTGGGATCCCAGCCATCGTTAGCCCTTATCTAAACTGTCTTCCCGAAAACAGAAATGTTGTAAAACGAAATCTTCCATCTTATCTCCGCTGGGCTTCATTAGTCTTGGCTGATTTCAAAATCAAAATCAATCTATCGATCGCATCGAATCGTATCGATCCCACAGAGAAATTCCAGGCCTTGGATTTCACATTCGGTGAATTTCAATTTGAATTTGAATTGGCAATAAAAACTCTGAGTTTATCAGCTGCCGATGGCTTGGAAAATAAAAAATAAAGAGCAGGCCCTGCGGTTTTCCTAGCCGGTTACCAGTTTTTCCCCCAACTCGTTATACAACTCTATTAGTTTCCATTTCGTTCGTTCGCGCATACAAATCAACTCATTTATGCACTTGGATATATGTTTTCTGTTTTCGGTTTCTAATTTTCTATCTCTCTTTTCGGGGAGCGTAGATCTCGTCCTCATAATTTATGTAAATCCAACGAAAGCTGTCACTTTTATCTGCCTCGCTGAGGACTTGTCCCCCCGTCGGACATTTGAATAAAATTTCAATTTTCATGCATGGGAATCGGAGGGAGTGTAGCCACACTCTGACCAAATGATATTATATTGCCCAGCAAGTTGACTCAATTATTTCGAAGAGGATCCGGCTGGGAGCTCCCTCTTCATTATTAGAGCAAATTACCAAGAGCATTTAGTCTCCATTTTCTCCATTTTCGTTTTCCAGACACGTTCAGGATGCCACGTCTCAGTCCATCCTGGCATTCAGGATAAAATAGAGCAATTTTTGATTGGGGCCAAGGCCTTTTCACCCGACTTTAAAGCCAACCCACGCCTGACCTTTTGTGGCTTAAAATATCCTTTAAATGCGATTCCATTTTATTTATTTCCTCTTCGCTTTTTGGGGCCGCCTCTTATCTGGGGATTTCGTTTTGTATTCAATAAATAATTCCCCCGATTAAAACCTTTAATTAAATGCTCTGAAATATGGCTCTTTCATTTAAACATTTTCCACTGCAGTTGAAGGTCTCCCCACCGAGCATGGAATTAGTTTGCTCACATATTTAGGTAATTAAGTTGCATGCCCCGGATCCCATCCCGCCCTGCACATTTTCTGTGTTAAATTAAAAGCCAACTCATAGTAAACATTTTGGCAATTCTCAAATGTTTTGTTCCATCCAAAACTTTCCCCTCTGCTACAATATTAATTTCTACATGCTCTCGCTCATATTTGAGGGCAAATAAAAGTGGACCAGAGAATCATAAATGAAAATAATGTACAAACGTTTCGCACTAATTAAAATGCTGGGAGTGAGCAGGATTTCCATGGGAGGAGGGAAAATATAAATATTGAATCGCTGAATGTTGCCTGGAATTGAATAGGACATGTGTAATTGCTTTTCGCATCTCGGCGATGCGTGAATTCGCCAGCATATCGATTGTTTCTTTCATTTTTCGATTTTTCCAGCAGGGTACTCGAGGGGTATATGGCCTTTGAACTTTGAAATAAATGAGAACTATAAAATCTATGACTACAAACTTCAAACCTGCAAATATCGATATAAATTAAGAGATTTATGACCTGAAGTGTGGTCTAACCACATGCCAAATTCCATTTCAATCAAGGTAGTAATAATTTAACCACGAAGGAAAATATACAAAGACTTTTAACAGCTTAGGGTATTTTATGGTCAGCACTCGGTGGTAACTGCGCTTTTGAGGGCTTTCCTGTTTGTTTATTTTCTGGATGGTGGTGGGCGGTGCCACCAATTCCACCTCCTCAACCGAGCTCAACTCAACTCAACCTCCATTCAATTGGCAAACAGAGGAAGCCGCCGGCGGGCACGTTTCCACGCAAAACCGATTGAAACTGAAGAAGACGCGCTTTTGGACATTCAATGGGGAGAAGGAGACGCAGAGTTCCAGTTGCCAGATGGCTCGAGGAGAAGGTTTTTTTTGGGGGAGAATGGAACCCACGCACTGGCAGCTGACAGCTGTCGCCGGATTGCCCAAGAGACAGGAGAGAGACTTGGCCGGGTTTCCTCGGGCTTCCCCTGTAACGTCACAGGCAAATCAAAGCGCGCTGAGCACGGCTCACGTGACTCCACAATTTATTTCAAGCATGCAGCGAAAATAAATTTATTAATAGCCGCAGTCAGCGTGTAGCAGGAGAAGAATTGCCGCCACCCACACAGCTCGGCTCGGTATCTCTCCATCACCTCCGTCGGAGCACCAATCCGCCTTGCGGACCCGGTTCATTCAGAGATTCGCCAGTTGGATTCGCAATTTTCGCTTGCGTGAAGCCAGAGCCCAGCTCGGCAGGGTTCAGTTCAGTTTTCTGGCGGCGTCAATTTATGCGCCTCACGTTTTCCCATTTTCAAGAATGACTAAATATCGCTTACGCCGAAGCTCGCCCCTTGCCAGAATTTTCTGCGGATGCATTTCTGCATATGAAGTATTATTTGAGCAAGTGGCATAAAGCTCCACTCTTCTGTTCTGTTTTTTATTCGCCAACGAGTATACAGCGCATATATTTCTGTAATTAAGCGCGTGGCAGAAATACAGAGGGAGAAAAATATGAACAAGATTTTATTTTTATAAGAAAATAAATAAGTAAAAAAATATAATAAAGGAAATGTTGGTATTCATGGAATACGAATGAGAAAGAAGTTTTTACCTTTCAAAAAAAATGTATAGCGAAGCTTCTTGATCAAATCTTTGACATAATCTTTGCACACATTTTCATTGAATATTTAAATATTAAGCTGTTGTAGGTAATTCCTATATTAACATGCTTTTTCCCTCTGTAAGCGTTACATTTTTCATATTACTCTCTTTTATTTTTTTCTAAGACCCCAATCCGGAATGCATTTCCCATTTACTCCTCGCGCAAAGCGTTGAAAATTTCGGCAGTCAGGGCGGCTAATGCCTGAAACGTGTCGGCCCCTGATGGCTGGGTAACGAAATGAAAAAGAGTAGTTTAAAAAATAAAAAATCGCGTAAAAAAGAAGCTTCTGGTACCGGAGGAGAAGTTTTGTGAAAGGGTTTTGCCAACTGGAGTGAAACAGATTTATTTGCTCTGGCGCTTGAGTTATTCGAGTAACGAAGCACTGGCACTCGGCTTCATTTTCACCTGCAGAAGTCCCTACTTTTACTCACAAATTAGTGTTAATTTATCAGGATTATTTGGGGAGTAGGAAGAGGGAGAGTAGGATGTTTTTAATAAAGCAAATTCGGGGGAGATTGCCTGCCGGCAAGGACTCGCTCGCAACTGTAACTAATGCTGACTTCTAGCCCGATATCGAGCTGTCAAGCTGTCAATTCTCGTTAGCATTGCCTGCCATGTGTGCGATGTGTCCTATCCACATCCAAATCCACATCCTCCTTCGGTACTCCAAGTATCTGGCAGATACTGCTCAAAAATTCAATTTCCAGCTGAGGAGATACAACGACAAGCATGGCGAGGGGGAGCTGCCAATACAAATTGGAAATAGGTTGGAAAAAAAGAAGCCATTGAGAAACGATTGCTGACAGGCGAGGGAATGTTAACTTGGCCAGGATTAGAACCACTCAGAGCTACAGATACGGATACGCTTGAAAAATGTGAAAGCTCCTCATCCACTCTCTCCTCTTTTCCCTACGTTTCTACTCTCTCCTAGAAATGCGCAAACACTGACAGCGCAATTAAGGATTTAATTGGTAAAACTAACTTGCTCCTTCCGTTTGCATTTTCCTTGCAGAGACCCAGAAGAGAAAACAGCGGAGCCTTCGCCATGAGCAGCCAGCCGGAGGAGCTGGAGGAGTGACTGCTGACAAAGGCGATAACTGGCAATAAGCGAGGTGGCGCAAGCAAAGGATTCCGGAAAAGTCAACCCAGCCAGAGCCCCCGGAAAAGCCTAGGAAAAATGCCATCCGTCGGAAACAGCAGCGGTGGTGGCAACGATGCGCGTCTCAGTTACGTTGTGAATCAAGTTGTGTCGGTATCCGCATCCGCATCCGCATCCGCCTCCCAATCCGCCACATTTCCCACCTTCAGTCCGCCGCGGATCGAGAGTCTGGTGGCCAGCAGCTCGGCGGAGGATTTGAGCAGCTTCGGCGACGTGACCTTCGACCTCTTCGATGACGATGACGACCTGTTCGGCTCCCCGATGGCCTTCGATGCCAGCGAGAACGGGCTGTGGAACGGCCGCTTCGTACCGCCCCCGCCACGCCCGCCCTTCTTTGTGGACGAGCCCGTCCTGAGCGATGGACTGACCACATGCGACCTCTGCTCCTGGGCAATGCCCACCAAGAGCACCTTCATGTTTGAGGGGACGATAGGTGAGTGTGAAAAATATCTGAAAAAATTCCTAAGGTACTGAGGAAAAAAATTCTCAGAAATTCTAGGGATAAAAAAATTATTTAATTTCGCGCTTTTAGTAACCCTAAAATTTATAAAAAAATATTGTAGAACTTTCCTACAAAATCAAAGAATTTCCTATTGATTCCCTTTGAGTTATGCCCTATTTATAGGTCTGAATCTGCTTAGCTTTTAGTATTTTCTCTCAGTGCGTGAATGCTGCGTAGTATCTTCCGTTACTAACTATTACCCCCCTTCGACATCGCTTTGTTTTCGCAGAAAAGGCCACGGAACTGGGCTGGCCGCTGACGTTGATCATCGTGTCCGTGTTGTCGGCGCTGCTAGGCGCCATCATCATGATTGCCGTGGTGCGCTGCCGGCGCAAAAAGTCCTCCAACAATCGCAACGGTGAGTACTCACATGGCCAACCTGGCCAACATGGCCAACATGGCCAACAAAGGTGGGCGGCGAAGCAAACACAGCGGGGACAGTGGGGCAAAAAAGAAGGTTTCGGGCTTGAAAAATAGATTCTGTGGAGTTTTTTGCCTCAGGATTTCAGTAAACCAATTCAAGTAGATTTTTATTAATTAAAAATACTCATTAACAAAACCTTTTATCAGGAAACAAATTATATAACTATTAAACATGAAAATATAAAAGTTAAATTCAAGGATTCTTGGTCTTTCGTAGAGGTTTCATTTATGAAAGTCTTTATTATTATTATTATTATATTATTATTATTATTATTAATCTATGAGTTTTGAGTATCAGTATTACTTAAAACAACTTCTAAACGATTTTTAATAATTATAAATTATAATTATTTATTACCTCAATTTTAATCATGAAAATATAAAAATTAATTTCAAGGATTCTTGAAGACTAAATCTTTAAAAATCCCCTGTATTTCGTAGAAGCGTCATTTAAGAAAGTCTTGAGTTATATTATTTATTTTTTGGCTTGGAAAGGAGATCTATGGAGTTTTTAGTCTTAGGATGTTTTAAAATCAATTCGAAAAGATTTTTTATAATGATAAATTAT
Organism: Drosophila asahinai; assembly: GCA_008042795.1. NCBI lineage: Eukaryota > Metazoa > Arthropoda > Insecta > Diptera > Drosophilidae > Drosophila > Drosophila asahinai. Next base: position 44,906 of record VNJZ01013300.1, read on the forward strand.
AATTATTTATCTCATAAATACTTAGTAACAGAACCATTTATTAGGAATTAATTAATAAACATTAAAACATTAAAATATTAAAGTTATTTTCAAGGATTCTTTGAGATTAAATCTTTAAAAATCACCATTCTTTCCCAGAAGCTTAATTTAAGTAAGTCTTGAGTTAATTTATTTATTTTCTGACTTAAAATGAAATAAATTAAATTAAATTAAATTAAATTAAATATTTGAGTTTTAAGTCTCAGGATTTCTAAAAACCAAGTCAAAAATATTTTTAAAAATTATAATTTAAAATTATTTATCCCTTAAATACTCAGTAACAGAATCTTTTCTTCGGAAATAAATTAAATAGCTATAAAATATAAAAATATAAAAGTTTAGTTCAAGGATTCTTGGAGATTAAATCCTACAAAATCCCTTGCTCATTCAAGAAAATCTTGACTTACTTTAACCCCTTTTTGATAAGCTTAACCCACTGTTTGCGCTGTGCTGGCCATTACCAGGCCCTTTTACCCGGTGTTGACTCTCACAACAGTCAGTCGCAGAGACTCTGTATTCGCAACTGTGCTGGCCCAGCCCACTAACCACATCCTCCACTCTCTGCTCTGCTCTTCTCTCTTTTCCGGCACCTCCATCTCTGGGATTCCCCCCATCCAGACACGCACGTGCAGTGGTGGTCACGCAACAAGCGCGCCCACGCCCATGGGCTGAACGGTGCGAATGGCTCGGGTGGAGCGGCGGGAGGAGCTGCTGGCCACCATCAGAGCCACCACCATCACCACAGCGGCAGCAGCAGCAACATCAACAACAACCACCTGCGGCGGAGCAACATCTACACGGCTCACCCGGCGGATAGCATCCGGGGATTGCAGCCACTGCCGGTGGTGCTGCCACTGCCACTGACCCTGCAGCATCCCCAGTCTCCAGTCTCGGCTCCGTCAGGTAGCCAGGCGGCTCTGACTGGGCACTTCCATCCCTTCCAGCAGCAGCAGCAGCATTTGCATCATCCTCATCAGCACCAGCACCATCCTGTGCCGCTGTATCCGCAGCAGCAGGATTGTGGCGAGGATGCTGCCTACGAGGAGCCGGAGTATCATCAGCCGCAGGTCCTACACTCGGCGCAGAGCAGCAGCTCCCTGTCCTCCGTGGAGTCCACGCCAATGGCCAGGGAATCCTCCGAAAGAGGAGGAGGAACAGGCAGTCAGTGGCCACCGGCAGCCACGGCAGCCACCATGGTCATAGCCAGCTGAGAGGCGGGGCAGGACTGCTCCTGGATATGGCAGCAGTAGAGGTCGTCCTTCCTCGTCTCCTCGTTAAGATGCAGCGCACACGGGCGGCGCAGATCATAAAGGGGATTACACGTAACAATTTTGTCGAGTTTATTTTGCGCCAGTTCATCCGAGAAGGACTCCGAAACGAAACGAATTTAGTGTCACTTCCGCTTCCGGTTCGCAAACTATCGAAGGGAGGCGGAAGGAGGAGCCCAGACACACACATGTCCTTTACATGCCAGCCACGTTTTATCCTTTATTGCCGCTCGGCATCGAAACAGGGATTTGGTAGGATTAAAGCAAATAAAGGGCGTGCTTTCTGTGTTTGCACCCAACTGGCAACCGGCAACTGCCACAAGTTTAAATCGCAGTTTTCGGGCGTGTTCGACACAATCCCTTTTGGGCGGTAATAAGCCCCTTTAAGGGGTATGCCCCACGTCGAGGCCCAAACCACTTGTCTGGCTGTTTAAATGGACATTTTCGGCTTTGAGCTGCGTGTGGTTAAGTGTATCTGGCAGATCTCTTGTAGAAACGAGAACCACAAGCCGGTGGCTTTGTTCCCAGAGTGGAAAAGCAAAGTTAAAGCACAAGTATCGACGGGGTTAAACTCGCAAAATCATCCTTAAAAAAATCATTAATCAAATTACGCGCTCAAGCAGCTAATAGCATTTGCATTTCTCAACTAGAGGCACTCGTAATAACAAACTCATGACAAGCATATCAAACATATAAACTCCGCGAACAACAAGCCAACAAAAAAGTACTTAAAACAATCAAACTTAACTTAAACAAATAAAAATAAAGGTAAACAACAACGGAAACTCGCGCCATTGTACATAAATTGTAAATATTTTTTGCAATCCGCTCCAATTAGCAATTAACTAAGGGAGCGTGCCACACAAAGTTGTTTCTCCTTCAACTAAATATTGCATTATTTCGATTGGAAAGTAAAATAAAACGAGAGCAAAACAAAACATTCCTCTTCACAGCAAACGCAAAGTTCAAGTTTTCATTTAAAAATTAATATTAATATTAATAATATTAGCAAACACACACAACCAAAGACTAGTCATTTAAGTCACCACGTTGCTATGTACAAACAAATGAGAGAAAAAGTATGATTAAGCCAGTTAATTAATTCGATTTGTGGATGCCTCGGTGGACGCATTTATTTAGTTTAGCGAGATGAAAGAACAACTGCAATATTGTATTTTAAATATTTATTCATTAAATGCACCCCCTCTCTCTCTCATTCTCACTCTCACTCTATCTCTCCGCCTCTCTGTCCCGCAACAACAATAATCGTAATTAGCATTTATAATTAAAAACTCAAACATCCAGTAAATAATAAATAATGGAATGGAAAATTACTACGAGCAACTCAAAATGTTCCAATGTTTAGATTAGCCAACTAATTGCGTGGAAATGTAAACGAAACAAAACTAAAAGCAAATACATCATAGTTTTCGTAACAAATTCATTAAATTGTGCAGAGATAATTTAGGCACACAAAATACAAATCGAAAATAAAAGAAAAAAAGCAAGAAAAAATAAACAAAATCATATTAAAATACAGTTTTGTCTGACTTTATTCAGGGGGATTATTTAATAATGAATTTTAAAAAAATGTTTACATTTCAGAAGCAGAAGAACAAAGCTCTACATTTCCTAGTTTTAATCCAAAGTGTTCAACAGCAGCGTCAAGATTGAATAACATTGATTCAGTATCTAAAAAATTTATGAAATTGCTATAAATAAGGTTTTTTTTTGCTTAAAAAATCAACTTACCGCCGCGCAATTAATTAAATTAAAGGGCGGAAAGGGGCTGGCCCTCATTTGCATAGGAACCTGAGCTCTTTTGATTATGAAACAAAGATCTCGATGAACTTCTTTGCAGCCCAAGCGCGGATCATATGCCTCATAGGCTGCCTGAGCAATGTCCAAGGACTCCTGGGACATAATGTCGCCGACCTTTGACCACATCGATAGATGTCCCAGGGTGAGCAGCATGAGGATTCCAAACTGAAAGGCCACCTTGGGATCCTTTCGGGCCATTACGGCCTCAAAAACCGAAAGGGAAACCAGGAAAAAGTTGAGTATCACCTGCATCTTGAGAGTGCCGTTGAAAACCTCGTTGGTGCGATCCAGAATGCTTTGAAGAAATATTTATAATTTGAGTGGTTTCCCATAATCTTCGAATATATGACTTACCTTAATATCCTCTTGTGAAACCCAATCGCTCGCTTGACTGATCTCTTCAGTAGCTGCCCGTCTTCACGGCTTCTTTCGGATAGGTGACGAAGTTCGATGCACAGCACCTTGATGGTGGAAGTAATTTCCAGGTAAATAGACACTGATAATCCCTCCATGCACAAGAGATAGACCAATGCGTAAGATAGTAGTACAGCCTGTGACAAGTAGCAAAAAGCGTGGGCTACGGGGTGCTTGGACTTGTTGTGCCATTCAAAGGGAAAAATCACGTGGAGGGGAAGGTTCTGCCCAGCCACCAACAATGGAGACGTATTGAGCAATACAATAAAAACTCCCATAAAAAAGGACCAGGCTGTCAGTATCCCAAACATCACTAAAAAGTGAAATCTTCTGACTGATCGAGCTTCTGCAGAGCCAGGACCTTCTCTCAGCCAGTGACGACATGCCTCCAGCGCATCGATTACCTCGTCCAATCCATCGGCATACCAATGAAAGTAAATAAGCTTGAATAAAATGAAGAAATTCTGCAAGAAAGGATTAAATGAACTTCAGTCTGACCGTCAGAGTGTCCTTCCAAACCGTAAAGACGAAGGCGAGGTCACGACCCAACTCCACAATGTCTCCCAGCGATTCCGACAGCCCCCAGCACATGGCCACTAAATAAAAAGACACTATAAGTACTTCCACGGTGTGCCAGAGGGATCGGTAGGGCAGACGGCGTTCCTCTGAGTTGGTGTACAGGACAATTGCCCTGAGAAAATTAAGAAAATAATATTATTAATATTTAACAAAACACAGATCCTCCAGTTCCACAGACTTCATCTGATCTCGCCAGTAGTAGGTGGAGATATGCTTGGGTTCTTCTAGGGGATTCCGTAAAATCTTCCATCCTTCTTTAAAGTTTTCTATATAACGCTGTATATTGTCCATTTTATTTGGAGTTCGAAAAGCAACAGCCCTGGACATGGGACCAATCACCCATTATATATAACTCAAGGAGTGCTAATATGGCTAATAATATTTAATATATTATAATATTTAATAGCCCTCAAAGCAATTACAGGGCGAGAATCGCACACCTGCTGTAAGTAGCTCTAATGGGCCTGCTGCTAAATAGGAAAGCTTAGGAAATAAGAGGAGGCAGGAAAAAATTAAATCATCCTGCATTTTATAAATAATATAAATAAACAAAACCAAGTTCTGTGTTATTCTCTAAACTATATTTTCGGAAGGTCTCTTCCCATACAGTTAATGTTACAAATCTAAGTACTAGTCCAAGGTATTTAAAAGCAGCGTCAGAATTGAATAACATTGATTTAGTATCTGAAATATATTTCAATTGCAATTAAGGAGATTTTGTAGCCTAAAATATAGACTTACCGCTGCGTAATTTATCAAATTAAAGGGTGGAAAGGGGCTGGCCCTCATTTGCATAGGAACCTGAGCTCTTTTGATTATGAAACAAAGATCTCGATGAACTTCTTTGCAGCCCAAGCGCGGATCATAGGCCTCATAAGCAGCCTGGGCTATGTCCAAGGACTCCTGGGACATAATGTCGCCGACCTTTGACCACATCGATAGATGTCCCAAGGTGAGCAGCATTAGGACGCCGAACTGGAAGGCCACCTTGGGATCTTTTCGGGCTATAAGGGCCTCGAAAACCGAAAGGGAGACCAAGAAAAAATTGACTATCACCTGCATCTTAAGAGTGCCGCTGAAAACCTCATTAGTGCGATTCAGAATGCTGTGAGAATATATATAGTATTTATTATTAATAGTGTTCCACAATACTTGCCTTAATATTCTCTGGTGATACCCGATCAATCGCTTGACTGATCTCTTTACCAGCTCCCCATCTCCATGGCATTTTTCGGATAGGTGACGCATTTCGATGCACAGCATCTTGATGGTAGAAGTAATTTCCAAGTAGATGGACACAGATACTCCCTCCATGCTCAAGAGCCAGACCAAGGTGTACGACAGAGCCAAGGCCTGTGACAAGTAGCAAAGGGCATGGGCTACAGGGTGCTTAGCCTTGTTGTGCCATTCAAAGGGAAGAATAGCGTGTAAGGGCAGGTTCTGCCCGGTTACCAACAATGGGGATGTACTGAGCAATACAATAAAAACTCCTATAAAAAAGGACCAGGCTACCAGGATCACAAACATCACTAAACAGTGAAATCTTCTGACTGATCGAGCTTCTGCGGAACCAGGACCTTCTCTTAGCCAGTGACGACATGCTTCCAGCTCATCGACAATTTCGTCCACTCCATCGGCATACCAATGGAAGTAAATGAGCTTAAATAGAATGAAGAAAGCCTGCAAAGAAGGATCTAATTAACTCCAATCTGACTGACAAAAGTGACCCTTCTAAACCGCAATGACGAAGGCGAGATCGCGACCCAACTCCACAATGTTTCCCAGCGATTCCGTCAGCCCATAACACATGGTCCCGAATATGAAGGACAGCATAATCACTACCACAGTATGCCAGAGGGATCGGTAAGGCAAATTCCGTTCCTCTGAGTTGGTGTACATGACCATAACCCTAAGGAAATAGAGATATTATGTAGATATTATATAGTAGTTCCTCCTAACAAACCGACTTCATCTGCTCCCTAAAGTAGTACGTTGAAATGTGCTCGGGTTCTTCTTCTGGATTCCACAGAACCTTCCATCCTATCTGGAAAAAATCCAGAAATCGCTGTATATTGTCCATTTTAGGTGGATTCAGGAAAGCAACAACATTGGTCCTCTAACCAGAGACCCTTTATATAAACCTCAAGGAGTGCTAATAGCCTTCAAGGAGCAATTAAGGGGCGGGAATCGCACAGCTGCTTGGAGTAGCTCTAATAGGCTTTACTAATTTACTCTTTTTCTCCGATTATGGATTGGATACCACCTCCAACTAAAATTAGGTAGCTTAGAAAGTAAGAAGGCACAGACAGACAGGATAACACTAGAAAATAACGTTATTCTGCAAGTTTACAATAATATAAATATACAAAATAATATTCTTTATTATTTGTTTCTCTTTATTTTCGGGAAATATTAAATTTAAGTGGTACTATTAGATGCAGAAGGATGACGTTACAAATCCCAACTTCAGTCCAATGTATTTAACAGCAGCGTCAGAATTGAATAACATTGATTTAGTATCTGAAAAAATTGTCGCAATTGCAATTAATGAGATTAATTAGCCCAAGTTATAAACTTACCGCCGTGTAATTTATCAAATTAAAGGGCGGAAAGGGACTGGCCCTCATTTGCATAGGAACCTGCGCCCTTTTTATAATGAAACAAAGATCTCGATGAACTTCTTTGCAGCCCAAGCGCGGATCATATGCCTCATAGGCTGCCTGAGCAATATTCAAGGACTCCTGGGACATAATGTCGCCGAACTTTGACCACAGTGATAGGTGTCCCAAGGCGAGCAGCATGAGGACCCCAAACTGGAAGGCCACCTTCAGATCCTTTCGGGCAAGTAAGGCCTCGAAAACCGAGAGAGAGACCAAGAAAAAGTTGACTATCAGCTGCATCTTAAGAGTGCCGTTGAAAACCTCGTTGGTGCGATCCAGAATGCTGTGAAAATGTAAATAGTAGTTATTATTATTATTGCTCCATAATACTTGCCTTAATATTTTCTGGTGATATCCAATCAATCGCTTGACCGATCTCTTTAGTAGCTCCCCATCTCCATGGCATCTTTCGCACAGGTGACGAAATTCGATGCAGAGCATCTTGATGGTGCAGGTAATTTCCCAGTATATAGACACAGAAAGTCCCTCCATGGCTATTAGCCAAATCAGATTGTAAGGGATCATCAAGGCCTGGGACAAGTAGCAGAGGGCGTGGGTCAGCGGATGCTTTGAATTGCTGTGCAGTTCCAGTGGATACTTGGCGTGGAAGGGCAAGTTCTGCTGGGCCACCCACAGCGGCGAGGTTATTAGCAGTACACTGAAAATCCCCATGAAAAAGGACCAAGCTGCTAGCATCAGGAGCACCAACATATAGTGAAAGCGTCTGTCTGATCGAGCTTCTGCGGAGCCAGGACCTTCTCTTAGCCAGTGACGACAAGCCTCCAGGTGATGGACCACTTCGTCAACTCCATCGGCATACCAGTGAAAGTAGAAGAGCTTGAATATGATGAAGAAGTACTGAAGGAAAGGGTATTGGTTATTGCTGGTCTAGTTCGGAATACAACCTATGCGAACCCCTAGGACGAAGGCCAGATCGCGACCCAGCTCCTCAATGTCTCCCAGCGATTCCGTGAGGGCGTAGCACATGCTCGTGAAGATTATAGAAAACTGAACCAAGGCAAAGGTGTGCCACAGGGATCGGTAGGGCAGGCTGCGTTCCTCAGAGTTTGTGTAGAAGACCATGGCCCTTAAAGAATATTGATATTAGCATCGTAAATAATATAGTAATTCCTACAAAAATACAGACTTCAACTGATCTCGAAAGTAGTAGGGAGCTATGTGCGGGGGCTCATGTTGCGGACTCCAGAGGACATTCCATCCCTCCAGATATATTCTCAGCAAACGATGTGTGCTCTCCATTTCCCGGAACCTACAGAGTAAGACAACTGACTGACAACAACTGATTATAAAGTATGTTAACTCAAGGAGTGCTAATGGGCCATAAAATATAATAGCCCACGAAGTAATTACGGGACGAGAATCTCACAGCTGTAGCAGAAATTTACATATGGAATCAGTTGCTATATTCCTTTTCTCTTAACCCCGACGAAGACCATCAATAATCCAGCCCAAGCTCATAAAAATGAAAAACGATTTAATTTCAATTTCGCTGGGGCTCGGATCTTCGAAGAAGTGAAAGTTCGCATTGTTATGAGAAGACAATCAAGGAAAGCCAGGAAAGCAGCAGCCTCTGCGGAGAGCTAAAATATTTAGGTTGCCCGGTCAAGAGGGAAGGAATATTTATGCCATTTATGACACGAAAGGCCCTCCGAACGTGCTGTCCGCAGATTGCAGCATTTTTGCATATTTTCAGCACGAATCGCAGAGACCGAAGACTGGGGAGCCGAAATGAAATGCAGAAAATCAGCTCGCAGCCGATAAAGCCGGGCCTATTTGAGGCGATGTCTGGGATGTTGGCTTTTAGCTCTTGGAAGGCGCAGCCTCACAATCGAAAGCGAAAGATTTCGGGCCCGATACGGACATATGGTCATATGGATCCGGAGTAGGGAGTCCCCCTTAGCTACAGTCTGTGGGTGGCGACGGGCGATCTGGACATTTGCATATTGGAACGATTGAGCTCCTCCTGAGACTGTATTGTGTGTGGAAGTCCAGGGAGATCGCCGGCTGACGGAAAAGTGAGATCCGCGGAGGCATCGAAAATGTCATGCGGTTTTATGACTTCATTAGCGACAGCCAGCAGCCAAGCAGGAATTTAATGGGACTCTCGGTGCTCTCGGTGCCTCGCTCCTTGAAAAACAAACAAATTTGAGGGACATTTTCGTGTCCCCGATGAGAGGGAAAACTAATCAGACTAGCCCCAATCTGGACTGGAGGCCATGTCACGAGCTCCTGGCTACCCGATGATGATGTGCATATGGGACTGCCTAATAATGAAGTCGTGCATGGCATTTGTCCTGTCCTCTGTTCGCTTCGATGATTAAGAGGCCAATCTCAAACCGAATCCGAGTCGGAGACAGTACCGAATGTCTGACACCTTTTCGCTGTTTGCGGGAATTGGCGCATGTCGGCAAATTGGGTTTTTTCAAGACTGCTAACTGGGTCGGTTATTCCCGCTTGACGATTAACAATGTCACACGATTTTGGCCATAAGATAAGGATCCGCTTGGCTGGAGAGGTAATAAAGCAAATCGGGAATAAAGAAGATTCTTAATATAATTAGTCTAAGTTTGCTTCTTTTCGAGTGCCATCCCTTTGGATAACGAATGTTTTCCAAGTGTATTTGACTCCATTTGAACCCATTTAAGTCCGTGTGCGTCTCAGAAGTTTCACTTCACCTCAAAGGGGGCTTGGGCTTGGTCTTTCAATAACTTCCCAAGCCCCCACAACGCGCGATATTGTGCGGAGATAATAAACCATACAAATAACTGCGCGAAGGCTCAGCACACTGACATCCCAGCATCCCAACATCCCGACTCCTCTGACATCTACCAACGATAATGTCGTCGTCTTGGCCCCGGCTCGTTGAATGTCGACAGGCGGCGAATCATCAGCCTATCGACAGTGCACTTTTGCCTTCTAAAGTGCATCCATCGCAACTCAGCCTCTCCTTCTAACCAGCTCCCGAGCCGGCTAAGCATGCATCATCATTATCATCGTCGGAGCAGCTCCAGCTCCAGCTCCGACTCCAGCTGCATGCAAGCGAGAAATCCAACTACTGCGCATGAATGAATCACGGCCGAGTCCAACGAGAGATCGCTGCATCTCATGTCTAGCGAAAGTCGCGACAAAACTCTCTCAATCCGCAGACTCCAATCCTCAGTCCTCCAATCCTCAAGCCCCAATCCCCTCCATCTAAGCTGTGCCGTGTAGCCATAATGATGAATTAGGCTGCTGTCATGTCATGACAAAGGCGCTGCATGCAATTTAGATGGAAAACGGCTCTGAGGCTGGGCATCTCCAAGGGGTTACGAGTGAGGACGAGGACTCCGACTCTCAACTGAATAAACACTGGCGAGATGCAATTGCAATTGCAGCAGCGAATATTCAAACGTAAGTAGGAAGTTGGGCTCTTAAATGAGCTGCAACGAGAAAAGAAACTGCCGTCTGACAAATCGTTTGCTGTTCAACTTTGTCGCCGCACAGTGGCTGGAAATAGTTGGGGAATTAATATATTAAATTATTAATTAAATAATTAATTTAATTAAAAGATATTTAATATTAAATTTAACTTTTAAAGACTACTCAGAGCCAAGTTGTACAAGATCTTCAAGAAACAATATATAAAAGTAGCCTCTTCTTTTGCAACTAAAAGGGAGTATTTATTTAATGATATTTAATATGCATAATATATAAAATATATAATATAATACAAATAGGGGAATTAATGTATTAAAATATTAATTAAATAAAACATGTGATTAAAAGATAGTTAGTATTTAATTAAAATTTTTAAAACTACTCAGAACCCAGTTCTACAAGATCACCAATAAACGTATAATAAGCTCAAACTTTAAAAAGTAGCCTCTTCTTTTGAAACTAAATGGGAGTATTTACTAATTATATTTAATATGCATATTATATAAGTATAAGCATTAATTTTTAAGAGACCACAGTTTTTCAATATCCTTAATGAATTAATGTATTAATTTATTAATATATTAAATTACTGGCTGATAAGTACAAGAATTTCAATAAGAGAGATAATAAGCTCCAACTTTAAAAAGGCAGCCTCATCTTTAGGAACTAAAAGGCTGTATATATTTAAGTATAATTAAATTTATAATATTTAATATAAATGTACGATTTTTTAATGCAAAAAACAAACCTCCCAGAGACCACAGTTTCTCAATCTCCTTAAGCCGAGAGAAATTCGGTGTGCATTATGCGCGACTTTCGTGGGCAGGCCGGGGCAGGTTTTGGCGCTCGTGCAGATGCAAATGTTCCAGGAGTAGTTCCAAGCTGTTATCCGATATTGGATATTGGCCTAATCCGCTGGCGTTCGCTAATTAATTGAGGCTACTTGTCGCTGGCAATTAGTGGGCTGGCCCCCGAGGCAGATGACATGTTATGCCATGTAGTGGCAGGCCAGAGCGCTGGCAAATGAAGTTATTCCGAGCGAAGCGAAGTGGAGTCCGCTAAATGTCAGGATCGGCGAGACCCCCACAGACCCTCAGACACTTGGCCCCATCGCTGCGAAGGTTAATTGCCAACAATAAGATTCAATCAAGCTAATGACGGAGCAGTCAGGCGGTCTGAAAGGCAGCAGCACCCAGCTCCCAGTTCGGGATCCGCACACTGTTGCGCGATTTATGAGCCCAATCTTGGCCAGTAAAGACTACTATTCCACTTCCACTTCCACTTCGATTGCTGCTACAACTTGCAACTTGCAACAGGCGACCTTTGGGGGTCGCGTGCATAAAGTGCAGGCCAGCCGGAGAACTTTCTTCGAGTGACCCAAAATGTGAGATATTGTTGTTAGCAACAGAGGTTTCTCTAAAAGATTTAATAAAGCTGTTAGTAAGGAATCGAAGCCAATACTATTTATTAAAATCTGAAACTAATTTATAATATTTAAGCTTTAGATTGCGACTAGATCTACTCCAAAGTGTTCATCAGCAGAGTCAGAATGGAATAGCATTGCTTTAGTATCTGCAAAATAAAATAAAACCTTATAAGTAATAAGAAAAGTAAGTAAGTAAAAAGAAAATGTATAAATTAGACCAAAAAATACTAATTACAGCCATGTAGTTCTCCAAATTAAATGGCGGAAAGGGACTTCCCCTTATAATCAGCGGCTTTTGAGCTCTCATAATGATTAGCCCAAAATATCGATGCGTTCTCCTCGAACCCAAACGCGGATCGTAGGCCTCATAGGCTGCCGTGGCCACCTCCAGGGATTGCTGGGACAAAATATCCCCGAACGTGGACCACCAGGAGAGGTGGCCCAATGTCATGGCCATTATGACCAGATACTCCACAACTACCTTGGGGTTTTTTCTGGCCACCAAGACCTCAAAGGCAGAGAGGGAGACCAGCAGGAAATTCACAATCATTTGCACCATGAAGGTGCCATTGAAAATGTGATTGCAGCGATCGGAGAGGCTGTGAATATATAATTTAAATTTATTTAATATATTTAATAATTTATAAATTCTCACTAAATAATTCTCTGATGAATCCGGGTCAAACGCCTCAGTTCTCTGGCCAGCAGCATCTCATCGCCTTTACAGTACTCCTGGAGGTTTCTTAGCTCTATGCACAGGACCCTTAGGCAAGAGGCCATCTCAAAGAATATGGACACCGTCATGTTCTCCTCAAAGCAAAGCCAAATCAGCAAGTAAGACATGGTGGTGCCTTGGAAAAAATATATAATAACATGGCTAATAAAGTGCTTGGAGGGATCGTGCAGCTGATAGGGCCAGACCACGTGGAAGGGAAGTATCTGCGATTCCACCCAAAAAGGCGTCGATATCTTAATCACACAGAAGGCTATAATGAAGGTGGTCCAGAGGACAAGCAGGGCTGATAGCGCCAGAAAATACAGACGTTTCGTGGCTCTCACTTCCTCAGCCGCGGGGCCAATAGACTCCCTATGATGTATTTCTTCGAGGGCATTAACCACCTCATCAATGTCATCGGCATACGTGCCAAAAAACATTAATCTGAATAAGATAAAGAGGAGCTATATAAAGATAAAGGGAATATATATAAGGTATATGAATATGATATGTTAAATAATATTAGCGAACCGTTATGGAAAAGACCAGATCCCGTCCCAGATTCACCAGATCTCCCACGGACTCAAAAATGCCCAAAATCAAAGAGGTGCCGCTTACAAAGGCCTGAATATAGATATAATAATGCCAGGCCACTTTCTTGGACTCTCGACGCTCCTCGGAATTGGTGTACAGACTCAAGGCTCTAAAAAAATATATTTTAATAATATTCCAGCTTTATTTTATAATTTTAGTTAACTTTAACACATCCCGCGTTGAGAAAGCAATTATGTGCTGCGGCTGAAGCTGGGGATTCTTGTACACCATCCAGCCCTCGGCAAAGGGCCTCCTCAATCGATGCCAAAGTCCACCTAGTTTTTTACTCTGCAGCTCTGCCATCCTTCGGTTCAATGCAAATACTAGGTCTGCCGATTGCCCTGAAATCCTGAACCTTTTTATACGCATTCGAAAGTGTGGAATTACTGAATAAATAACGCAGCAACTTACAGCTCATTACGGCAATTGCTCTGGAGCATTTCGCAGCTGCTGTCGGCGGGTCTGAGAAATGCAGGGAAATGCTGGGAAAATGTAAAATGGAAAAGACTCATATTTGCAGCGGCAATTATTGGCGAATGCTCCGGAATACCGTCCACTTAAAATCATGGGAGCAGCGGCAGTAGCAGCCGATTATCGAGCCGCGGCAGATTTCCTCCTCCTCCATGGGTTTCATGGGTTCTGCCTGGCCTGGCCATTGTTATGGTGGCTTCGATTCCGATTCCGAGTCCAATTCCAATTCCAACTCCGAATCCAGTTGCCAGTTGCCAGTTGGCAGTTTTGCGAGGTTTCGGTTCGCATTGAAAGGCAAATTTGCAGTGTTGCCCGCGCGGGAAATGCAACAATGTTTGCACTTTTCCTTCGCTATCGTGCGTTCTGCTGGCTTTTCCCCGCTCCATTTAAGGCAGGCCGAAATGCATTTTACAGTTTTACCTTTTTGCAAATCTCTAACGGCCTGCCAAACGAACAAAATATTGCCTTGGCCAAATTTGGTAGCCACAATGTCGAAGGTGCGCGGCGGGGCCATCCCAGGTACTGCGGGAAATTCTCTCATATCTGATGGGAAAAACTCTTTTTTTTTTCTCGGACTGAAAGGTGTATGAAATATTTTAATTAAATAAAGAACATATTTTGAAATGGTAAAACAAATTAATAATATTTGATTTAAAGGTTTCTGTATTAGAATATTTAAGGAAAAGTACTATACTTCTTTCGATGTTTGAATTTCCACCCATATCTCGCTTTACGGCCTAAATACGCCCCACGAACCTTGGCGTAAAGCGAAAGGACGTATAACAAATCAATAAAATATTTAAAATAAATAAGAAAAATATTAAACAATGTAGACACAATTTAATAAAATATTTATTATAGGTTTCTGTATAAGAATATTTAAGAAAATGTACTGATGTCTTGTCCTGAACTTGAATTTCCACCTATACCTCGCTTTACGACCTAGATACGGCCCATGGAACTTGACCCCAAAGCGAAAGGCCGTATAACGAAAAAATAACACATTCTGTTTATTTTTAATAATGAAATAAATGTTTTATTATCGGTATAGAGAAAAATTTTAAATCGTAAATCCAATCGAAAAGTAACTGCTACATTTTCTCCAAAAGTTTCTTATATATTTAAGGCTGTACATGGGAAAAAAAAATTTTAAAGTCCGTATAGCGAGTTTTGGCTAAATTTCCCTCTATAAAATTGAATCTAGAGTAACTCCCAAATTTTCTCCGAGTGTTTCTTGGAACACATATCGCCCAGAACGTCTTGCCGGAGGTGACTTTTGACTTTTGCTATCGCATCGCCTTGCGTACTCCACATGCGCTCACATCACCCACACGGAGCATCGGCGGCGGTGGCGGCGGCGGGACTTATTAATCTGGATAGCATTTAGCGAGGACTTGTCTGCATATTTGGCGAGTGGCTCCGACATGGTCGAGATACAGAGGAGAGGGGAGACCAGAGCTTGTCCGGTGAATGTCGTTGGCTTCATTAAGGCCACAACAGACGTCGCCGCAGACAGACAACTCTGCCAATTTCCATCAAAAGCAGTTGGTGGCTTTTCGGCTAGACCAAACGGAGATCGATATTGGATTTGGGATTGGGATTGGACCTGGCCGAGTAGCTTTCGCTTTGATTCGTGCGGTTTAGGTACAGGTAGCACTACAATTTGCGCGCTTGTCAAGTGTACGACAACATTACGCGCAATTGTTCAATGTCAACGCATTTGATGAGCATGAAATGCCTGTGCCTTTGCCTTTGTGCCTTGTGCCTTGTGCCAGCTCGCGGATGGATTGCTCTTGTCAGGGATTCTACTCGGTGCTCAGCTCAGAGTGGTTCTTGTTCCAAGTCCGAGTCTCAGCTCCCTGCCATTCATTGTTTTTGGCCCAGAGCCGCCGCTTCTGACGGCTGCGGCTGTTGTCACCAGGAAAGAGAGGAGTCTGCAATTCCCATGTGCTGCCATGTTCCCTGTTCCCCGTGATAACGATGCCAGCTCTCTGGGAGCTCCATTGTGAGGAGCTCTGTCGGCTCTGTCCATCCTGTCCTCCGTCCTGGGCCACGATGTTCTCCGTTCCGCGACATCGCTGACAATCAAAAATGCGCCGTATGAACTCAATTAAGGTCCCTGCCAGGGGAGTAGCAGATGGAGTAGGAACCATCGGCACCAGGAGGAGGAGAGCTATGGGAGGTACGTCAGGCTCCATATTATACTTCACTATTAATACGAGTATAAGTAGAGCCCCAAATAATAAAATAAATAATAAGTAAACAATGAAAAGAATTGGATATAAATAATAAATGTACTCTTCATAATTGAAATAATTTAAAATCCACTTCAAATATTATAAGAGATAAGGTATATATTTTTTAAAAAGCTTGTAAAGTTACAAGTTAAAAATACAAAGCATAAAATAAGAAGCTATTGCTTTCTAAATTATTATTAAATATATTTAAGTTGAAAAAATTTACCAATCCACTTCAAATATTATAAGAGATAAGGTATATATTTTTTAAAAAACTTTTAAAGTTACAAGTTAGAAATACAAAGCATAAAATAAGAAGCCATGGCTATCTAAATTATTATTAAATATATTTAAGTAGAAATAAACTAACTATTTGCCATAAAAGTAACCCAAAAGTGATCGCCATAGTTACCCAGCCCCATTAGGCCATGAAACTCAAATAAACTTAAACCTAAGATGCCTCCCGATACGATCCCCTCGATGGTTATCGATTTTCACAACTGCCTATTTACATTTCGGCATTATCGTGGATAATCGATAAATACTGGAAACCGATCCGGCAGCCAGGAGCCAAG
This sequence comes from Drosophila asahinai, assembly GCA_008042795.1. Lineage (NCBI taxonomy): Eukaryota > Metazoa > Arthropoda > Insecta > Diptera > Drosophilidae > Drosophila > Drosophila asahinai. The sequence goes on from VNJZ01013300.1 coordinate 61,143, forward strand.
GCAACGCCCCAAAAACCGAAAGCCAAACTCCTTCTTTTTATTACGACTGATAATAGAGCAGAGAGGAAATAAATGGCCAAGAGCCGCTTATTTCAAGTGATTTTTCGGTTAATAAATGCATCAAAATGTTGAATCTAAAGCATTTTTATGTCGTATAATTAATCACAATTATATGTTTTCTATGGGCCGAGTAAATGGCCGGGACAATGGCCAGCAAAGCGAGACGGACGGAACGGAGCTGGGACTTTGGCGAGGCGCCACGGGGGGTTCCCCCGAAAAGCGGAGCGGGCTCAGCGGCGCACTAAAATTTTATGACTCTATTATGAGAGTGGCGGTCACCGGTCCGGCTCCATTGTGCGATGCGATCCCTGGCTATTGTTCTAGATGCCCCTCTGCACTCTCTCTCCGGAGTGGATGCCAAAGATTTCAGCACTCAGATTATGCAACACACACGGCCACGTACACACACTGCTCCTCCTCCTCATCGCGGAATGACTCCTCTGCCTTTGGCCGGTGTAATTTATAACTGAGCTAAAATAGCTGAGGAAAAACCTTTGCGGCAGCCACCAAAAAAAGAGGAGGGAAAAATAAAGAAAATCGCCAGAGAAATTCAACAAAAAGAAAGAATATAATGCACACAAATTTGCGTCGCCTTGCGGGCTTAGAAAGAGATGCGAGTGGCTTCGCAATGTCGATGCACTCAGAGAATTTCAGTTGTCATATATTTCAAGAAATATAAGTAGGTATCTTAAGTAAAAAATATTGAATTTAAGGTTCTGTCTGTACTCCACTTCTGGTTAAAATATTACTCTAATATTTTTGTTAGTGTGGTTTCCCTTCTACTGTCTGACCCCGGAACATGTGCTGGAGCTGCCTTCCTCCACTCCACTCCACTCTCCACTCCCAACCAGTGGCGCAAACTGCAACAATAAACTGCATTCCTGGGATATTAATCACAGCTGCAGCGTTGCAGCCAAGTGGAGTTCGCCACTCTTATGAATAACTCCCGACCGCAGGCGACTTGAAGCTTGGCTTAAAGTTCGAGCCCCGGCTAATGAAAGCTGGCGGACATATATCCCAGCTATATGGACTGCTCTGCAAACATTTGTTAGATACAGTTTGTCACCGGGACGACACAACAGCACAACATAATCCACTGCAGCTGAATATTTATTAGCAATATGCGATGTCCGATTTTCCAGCGATTTTCCCGGGGACCGTTCAGGCGTTCAAACCGCTAAGCAAATGCAGCTCGCGTTCGATCGATTGATAATGGCATAAAAACAGGGAACAGAGCGCACAACAACACCTAGCCACAGGCCAGGCCAGGCACTGGAGCTGGAACCGAACATGCAAACTAAAGATAGGTCCTGGCCCCACTCTACCAGGTACAGAGGGAAAAGTACAACTTTTTGACTCGAAATTTGATTTAAATATTCAGAAAGGTGTGGAGAGCACACAAAAATAGTTGATATTAATATAAATATTTTGTATAACATTTTAAAAATATTTTTTTGTAAAATTTCTCAAGTTATTATTCGTCAAAGAAATAATATAGGGAAATACTACTTACAAATAATTGTAATTTATTAAGTGAAGCTTGGTTAGCTTAGAAATATTTAAAAACCATTTAAGGCTTTCTTTTGTTAATAAAAATGATGGAAATATTAACTTAACACTTTTCTTTTATATAAAAACAAATCATTTGGAACCAACAATATTTATTTTTCAAGTCTAATCAGTCTTATATATTTTACTAAAATTCGCTCTATAAAAGTAACTTAAATTTCGTATTGAATAAATTGTTTATATATTTTTTTACCCCTATTTCTTCTTTTAAAATATTTAATAAATACCAAAATTTATTCCCAGTTTTGGAGTGTGCTCCCAGTCCCACCGCCAGTCCCTCCGCCGAAACACAATTAATATTTATGACCTTGCCCGCCTGATATATTTGCCTCGGCGCACACACGTAAATGCTGCGATTTATCATTCGTTCGCCATTCGGCGGCGGGGTTGGCCGAGGAGTAGAGAAGGGGGTGGCTAGTACCGATATAGCCGCAAGGATAATAGAACTGTTAACATGGGAATAAAGTTTCGAATAAAATGCAATAGATTCGATCTAACTGGTTTGCCCTTCACAGCGGCAAATGCAATGCGGGGCGTTGGGAAAATTTCCATGAAATTGCCCATTTTTGGTATTTAATTAATTCAAACGTCACTAATTAGCTGCCAAAAAAATACGCAGCCATGTCAAACCGAAGCCAACCTGCTGCCGCTGAAGCTGTCGCCGGTGAACCCACCTGAACCCACCTGAACGCGGTCCCTGGAAAGCGGTGGCAGTGGCAGCGGCAGTCTCACCTGGGGCGGTTAATTAAGTCAACTCCCGTTTGGAGGTACAGCGGCAGCCACCACCGAAACAGTCAGAACTCTGGGGGTTGAAAGGGGTTCGAAGTGAAAGGTACCTCTCAAGGAAAGTCTTAAAAATACAATGTTTAAGGCAAAGAAAATATAATTTTAATTATTTAATTAATGCCATAAATAATGGTAAATCATTCTTGAAATATTATAAAATAGTTACTTAATTCTCTAGAAGTTCCAATTAATTTCGATCCAGAAACTCGAAGTTAAATGTTTAAATTCCTTTATTCAATATTTTAAAATATTTGAATATTTATATTACTTTCTCTAAATTATTTATTAATTTACTTAGCCTTACTTACCCTCTAAATTCCCAAAAATACCCTCTACATTCAGCTTTAGCTCTCGGCAAGTGCATGCATATTTTAGCATGAAAATATTCATAATTAAAGTGCGTGAGTTCTGGGGTCGCCCTTCTGGTGGTGTGTGTGGTGTGTATGTGTGTATTATTGTAATGGCATAATTAATTTATTAATTAGTTTTGTTTTCGTTTGCCGGGGTCTTGCTCTCGCTTCTTCACTCTTGTAAGCCAACTGGAGGCCAACCGAAGCGTGAGCCTTCGCAGCGGGCGGTTGCTGGTCGGTCGTCTTCCCTCGTCTGGACTGGAACGCGTAATTGGAGCTGCCCACGCACATGGCCATTGGTCCACACAGTCCATTGTGAGAGAGTCAGGGCCAAGTCCAGTCTCGGCCAGGTTCAAGGCAGCCACAAACAGCAGCAAACAAACCAACAGTAGCTGCTGCGACAACAATTAAATGCTCCGCGACTCTTCGTTCGCAATTAACAAGTTGCAGTCGAAAACAGATTTTTATATGCGGCGCTTTTCATTGCCAGCGATGTGAGCAATGCAATCGGGAAAAAGAAATATAAAAAACTAAAACAAAAAACAGCAACGACGACGACGACCTCCGTGGTTGCCAAAGTTGCGGCAGACAATTGAAAAATTGTCGCCAGCCCGGGTCTGGGATCTGGCGGGTTCGAGCCCGGCTTTCATAGGCATACCTGTCGCGCATACCCCGAATGGCATTCGAATTGACTGACGACGATTGTTTTTCGCAGCGCGTTTCGTTCCTTTTCGATTTGTTCGAGTATTTTTTGAGGCACTGTTACCTGTTACCGCCGCTGGTCCATGTAGGCCCCAGAGTCCCGAAGCCCCAAAGCCCCGAAGCTTCGACTCATTGTCATCTGCGTTTGGCAATTCATTCTGAAAGATCCAAAAGGTTCTCTCTTTCTACCAATGAGGCAGTTGTCTCTTTCTAGTAATTTAGGTACACGGAAAAATATTTCTAGATTTTTAGGGGATCCATTTTTATGCATTTGTGTTATTAACAAAAGGTTAATCGTATTTATGAGTAATTAATTATCACGAGGCAGTCCAGGGTTTAATGAAATGGAACTCAGAAACATTTATTTAAGACTTAAAATGTTTGAACATATTTAATAATATTAATTAATTTTATTTATTTACTTTTCCCTCTCTGCAGTAATTTACTTACCCAAGAAGCTACGCAAAATGATTCAAGCCTAAATCAACGAATGGGAATGGAATTCAAGGAACGAACTAGGCTTGTTCGGTGTGCAAATCAATGGAATATTTTTTGATGGCTTTTCGGAATGATGCCGCCGGAATGAGGAACCTTAAATTGAGGTCTGCGTAGAGTAAGAGTCCTGGATTGCAATTTCCATACCCCTATCGAGTATCTTCCCCAGAGGCGCCTAAACACTCAGATAACCGATAATCGGCCTCCAAAGAAACTCCTTGAAACTCATTCAGTTTCTGGCTGCAACTTGCCTGGGTCCATGGAATCCAAGGAATTGAGACAATTATTTGCACATTGTGTACGGCGGAGACAAGTTCTGGTCGGAGCCATTCGCATGCGTGAGATGCAGCCGCCAGAAATTTGCGAAATTCATTAAATAAAAGTCGTGAAGCGGCTCCACTCGACTCCGCTTCTCCAGAGACCAGTCGTTCTTCCTCTGAAACTGTTCGAAAATATTTGACAAAACGCCACTTGCGAGATGCCGCCGAACGTTGACTTTTGTCCATTTTCGGATGCCAGCCACGAAATGCGGTAGGTAGTTTTTTCTGACGGGGCCTAAAAAGCAAAGAAAGCAAGTTCAAGTTCGAGTGTTTGGTTTTTGGTACCAAAAATGACAGATAGAATCTTAGGAACTTTGCTCTCGAATCAAGGCCATAACCTGCAGTTCCTGCTTAGTTTTTGTTAGCCAGACCACGCCCTTTCCATGTCCATTCCGGCCTGTTAATTGAATCTCCGTTTTTTTTGGTTTTACAGTCGAAATTCCTTAGCTTGAATTATCATAGGTGGCAGGAAGTTCGGAGGTGGGATGAATTTTATTCATTATATTTTAGATAGAGTTTAATAGCACAAAAAAAATAATATTAAATTACTTACTTAGTCCCCTTGAATATATATAATAATATTTTCAGTGATATATCTTCCTACAAAACCCTTACAAAAATCAAATAGAAAATAAACAAATTCCCAAAAAATTTAAGTCTTAAAATATTTTGTTAATAAATCCCTTTTAAACTCGGCCAATAGCAGTTTAAGTTAGAGAAGTTGCCCTGTGGTTTAGCGCGTGTTTCGGCCTTGAGCCGGAAGTCTGGGCCCGGTCTGGACCATCGCGTCGCTCCGGGTATTAGACACGTTGCATGTTTATGCAAATGCCCGGCTGTCTGGGAGCTGTGGAGCTGGAACTGGAGTGTCTGCTGCTGCCCCACGGGCTCTCGTCTACGACCTGCCCCGGCAATTAGCCAGAGTTTCGGCTCATTTCGGCCACCATTAAGGTGTTGGCCCAACACTTGGCCCAGGGCAGCAGCTGTCAGTCCGCTCTGGATAGAATTTCCAATAAGTCAAAAATCTAAAATGCAAACATTTTCGAACATTTGTGAACTCTTGACCAGAAAATATAAAATTACAAAACGGCTAAATTATGTATTGTCGGTGGACGAGGGTCAAGCAACGGCTGCCTCATTTATTTGCGCTGCATTTCCTGGCCAAAAAGCAAAAAGCAAAGGGGCAGCCGGTCGGTCGGTCGCTGAGTTGAGAATTGCGAAATTCATGCGCATGTTTGTGCCTCATTTTTGGACATTTTGTATTTTTGCAACGTCGACGTTGCAACGTCGGCGACATCGTCGATGCCGGGGCCAAAGTTGCGATGCGTTTTGTGCGAACAGCAGGCACTTGACTGCCCTGTCCCCGACTCGGCACTCTGCACTCTCCACTCCATTCCCAACCCCTGGGATGCCAGGCTTCCAACTCCTGACCATTCGCCTCGCGTTCGTTCGATTCCATTCCCAGCTCCAGTTCCGAGGCGCATCCGTGTCGCATCCCATGTCGGACACAACGCATAGATATGTGAGCCAAAGCCACAGGAACACTAGGAAAAATAAGTTGTCTGTTTAAAAAATATACAAAATATTTTTACTGGAAGTATAGAAAAGTTTTTTGAACCATAAATCTATCTTATATATTTTTTTTTTATTTTAAAAACCTTTTTAAATATTTTTTCAAGCTACCTATCTTTCTTGTATTTATCTGGGCTTCTCTAGGTTCTGTTTCCTCCGTTTTCCCTCATAAATACCCAGTTTTTTCGAGTGCATCTGCTGATATTATGCATATGTACACATGTACAGTATAAACTCATTCAATGTATTTGGCTGTTTATCTGTTTGCCTGCTTGCTTTGGCTCGCTTGTTTGTTTGCGCTTAGCGCGCATCGCACATCGCACATCGTTTTCAAAAATCGAAATTGAAATATGAGCCCCCAGAGGGTCGGGGCTAGCTGTTGCTATTCTCGTTGTTTATGCCAAATATTTTTTTATCTAAAACAGAGGCAAGTGAGCAGAAATACCAAACGAGGATATATCGGCGAAGGATACAACAAGCGGCCACGCTCCGCCGTATCGAGTTTCACCTCGTCCCTGGTTTCTGGTCCCTCTCCAAATAGGCAATGATTTTCTGGCATTTTATGCGGCCTGTTAAATTAATTTTAATATCTCGCTGGGCCAACAAACAATGGAAAGAAAACGTTTTAACGTTTTAACATTTTTATAAATGCATCATTACAGGCGCTTTTATTGACGAGCTGTGGGCAGAACGGGCCACGTGTGGATTACTGATTTATGGCCCTCGACTATTCATTAAGGGCCCGAATTTTAAGCATTGATTTTATTTGATTTTAATAGCCATCTCCAGTCGGCGCTCCGCCCGGCTATTTATCTGCCGCGGACGCAAATAAATCGGCTGTAAAATGGTCAACTGATGGGCTCTCCGCGTGGACAAAAGCGCCGCTGACGCCGTCATCGGGAGAGGGTTGGAAATCTGAGTCCGGACGCGGCCCTCCATCATCCGGGGCAAGGCGACGCCCCATCGGTCAGGCCATAAATTTGTGCAATTAAAAATTATGGTGAGTTTTTACCGTTGATATCAAAAGAGAGTCAGAGCGCCGGGCGGAAAAACCAATCCCCAGACTTACTGGCCCAGCTGGGCTATGGAAATTTATGGCCGCGGGCTCTGGATGATGCATTTTGCCTAGCGACTTGCTTGGGCAAATAAATCAGAAATCAGAAAACCGAAATCAAAGTTAAACGATTCTCGTAGCTGGGCCATAAACTTGTGGCCCCTTAAAGGCACCGAAAGAAAAAATCAATAATAGATTGAGAGCGAGTTGCAGGTTTTCCATATTCATATATTTCCATTTCCATATAAGGATGTGGAAAAATATTTTAAAAAGGCTGAACACCTTCAACATTCTACTTAAGAAGCTGTAGTTTCCCGCTAAAACTCAATTGGGAATTAAAGAAAAAAAAAAGCTGTAAGTTCGGAGATCCTGCAGAGATCCCTTGTGTGCTTAAAACTTTGTTACTATCCTTTTCCGGAGCCCGAATTCTTATTCCTTTATAATCTATCTTATTTAAATTTTATTTATTCATATTTTCATCAATATCCCCTTAATATTTTTTTCTCTGCATCCTGATCTATGTGTGGATTCATCTCCTGGTCTGGGGCATCGTAAAAAACGCAAGTGTTAGTCAGGTGGAACGCTCCCCCGCGGAGCCAAGTGTCACTCAAAGGCGGAGAGAGCCGAACTCGCATCGGGAAATGCTCATTCAAAATTTTATTTATTTATTTATTATTTTCTGAGGCATAAATCAAAACTTAATTTTTATGCCGATTGTAAACGGAGCAGGCTTGAAATTTTAATTATCCATTCCGTTGAATTGAAATATTTAAATCGGAGGGGGGTCGCCACCGCCCGCCCACCAGTTGAGTTTTTGTCATAAAATAATTAGACCGCACGCAGTGCAGGATGGGGAGTGGGCTCGGGATTGATTTCTTGGGGCTGAACGGGTTGCTGGTGCCGATAAGCCTATTAAATCGTGACATTCTTCATGGCTCAATCGTAAATCATATCGTATGCAGCGTACATAGATCAATGTGCCTCGATTGTTCGACTGTTTCGATGGCTCGAGTGCGTGTTCGATTTTTAACGACCGCGGCGACGTGCCCCGCATTTGAATGTGTCTCGAGTCTGGAACTGCAGTTCGAGATTATGTGTAGAGCTGCAATGCATAATTATTCCCTGTACAGATAATCGGATAGGCAGGGCATATCGGCTGATAGCAGGGCATGTACGTACTTCCTGGGAATTTTCTAGGGGGTTTTTAGCAGAGGGGGAATGTGATAGAAGCAGAGAAATATCTATAATATTAGAGAATAGTAGATGCTTAAATTTAAAAAACAGAATTTTTTCCTGTTTTATTTATTAATTTATTAAGATATTCTGCAGCTAAGCATTCTTTAAATTTTAAAGAAATATTATATTTGATAAATCCAGTCACAAATTAAGATATAATACTTGTATCCCTAAACATTCCCTTGAGATTTCTAGCTCCCCTTACTTATACCAACTCCCCTGAGATTTAACTTAAAGTAATTAACAAAATTAATAACTTCCAAAGTAATCTTTATTCGATGATATCTCCCCCTGTGATATTTGACCACAAAAATGTACTTTTTTTATCAAGAAAATCCCACAATCTGGCCGGGAGTCCGCTCACGCACACTTTACCCCCAGCCAGAGTCGGAGTCCCATCCAAATCTCGCATGCCCAATTCCAAATGTCACAGCGCTGACACTCACTTGACAGCTAACAACCCGACGATAAATCGATTGAATATTACCCATAGCCCCTGAGAAGATTAATTTATATTTTCGAGAAGCAAACACGATGAGCATTAAGATCAAATTACGCGATAGCAGGCGATACATCCGATGGATTGGGACACCGCCCAGAATTTCGAGAGTGTCCAGGAATGCAGAGGCAATGGCCCCCCGAAAAATATGGTATATATAAGTGTATATATGGAAAACCTATCAACACACGGCGATCGACAAATTGAAAAGCGCCTCGCTCTCGTCGTCGACGAAATAACGCGCGACGTGCGGTGAAAAATGATTTTCCCTAATGATCGCCAGCCCGAGATTGGCAACCGTCGAGATCAAGAGGCCAAATATGAAGGAGAATCCAATGAAAAATAACGAGCAGCCTGAAATATATAACTAAACATAAAATCGAAATGGCAAACCGTTAATACGGAAAGCAGGCCTTTGGATTGGATACGAGGATCCGTTTGTCGACACCAGAGGAGGCGGGCAACATATGGGGAAAGATACTCAATTCGCGTATGTGAAAACGCTGCAAACTCTGCGCGATTGAAATCAAACGCCCACTTGGAACTTGAACTCGAGCTAGGCCATGGAAATTCATTGCAATTTGCATAAACCAGGCAGGCTTTTGGGGAGAGAGCGGAGCCACAGAAAGAAACACTGACAATTGACAACGGCAACTGCGGCAGCAGCAACTGCAGCAACGGCAACTGCAACAACGGCAACAGTTGGCTGCTCATGCCCAGCGAAATTGTCAATTCGGCAACATGTTGCTGCTTTTCTGGCTGCCAGTCGCCAGTTGCAAGTTGCAAGTTCCCAAGTTGCCAGTTGCCATGGTCAAGTGCAGAAACAGGTTGCAACTTCCTCGCTGCAACGGCAGCTCTGATTCCGAATACACCAGGCAAAAACTTTGTATTTTATCTATCATAAATTATAACAACTTAATTTTATTATTCATCTTTTTTTTCGCACTTAAATATGAATTTAAATCTTAGTTTTGCTTAGTCTCTAAGTTGTTTTTTCCAATAAAATTTCCTCATAGGATTTATAAGGATAAATATTATTTAAATAATATTTAAAGGATACAAATTATAAGGATAAATAATATTTAAATATTAAATTAAATAAATAATAATATTAAATAAATATTATTATATAAATAGTAAATCCCCATAATAGATAGAACGCCTACGACACTGTAAAGAGTGGAATATTCTTACCATATCTTTGTTCCTTAAAGATTTATTCCTTATAAATGTACATTAATTTGTTTTAAATTCGATGTATATTCAGCAAAACAATAAATTTAACTTAATGCCAGGCAAGCATGTTAAAACTATTATTTTTATAAAGTTATAATTCTAGGAGTCAAGCTTATGTATTATTAATAGATAAGTTAATAGTGCACTCATCTCAGATACTTAAAGTTGAGGTTCAAGAACCATCGCTAATCAATTAATTTAAGACATAAACAATTTAAAAAATAAGTTATTATGTAATTTAAATTACACATTTTATTTGCCAAGCTTAAATTATTTTATAAGCTCTAAGTGAGTAAGATATTTGACTGTGAAGCTTAAGGGTTTCAAGGGTTTTGAAAAGGATATGGGTATAACTTTTTGTTTGACAAACATTTTCTCAAATACCTCATACATTCTCCATTCTTTAAAGAATAAAATCAAATAAATCCTAGCAAATTCGACTTTTTTTTTGCCCTGCACTTGCAGTTGCTTCTGCTGCTGCTGCTGTTAGATGGCCTCGTGCAGATTGCTGTCGCTGGCCGAGACGCCTGAAATTTGTAGCAGTCAGCGGACCTGGCCGGGTAATTGTTGGCAACAGAGCAGCAGTGCAGCAGAGGAGCACAGTGCAATGCCTCTCCCCAGCCAGCAACATGTTGCCGCCGTTAGCCGTTTGTCGATTGTTTTGATAGTCAGAGACTGATGATGACCATCAAAATGATGCATTCGTACACCCATGAGTTTTGACGTGAAATCAAAGTCGTCGTCGCCTGGGCATAAATTTTGTGGGAACGAACACGTATCCCTCTATCCTGAGCCAGAGGACGGAGGAGGAGCATTCGACCAGGCAAAGATTAATGCGCAAGTCAATGGTTGTGAGATTCATGCAATTGCCGGCCGGAAGCGATGATCTTGTTAATTTGATAGCCTTGCCGATGCCAAGCCGCCAATATATCATCATTAGAAATTTGTGAGTTTTCAACGCATTCGCACACGTCCCCTCATAATGACCAGGGTGTGTTCCAAGAGCTCCAAGAACTCCTAGAGCTCGCTCTGAGTGCTCCATGGGGCGGAGTCCACTGGTGGCCTAGATTCTCAGGAGTTACAGTTACACGACTCCTACTCGGCGGAGTGGCAATTAACACTCGGACGGCAACAAATCAATTTTGCTCGCTCTTTCCTTGCCACATGCTGCAGGAAGATGCGTACCGAATCGATTTGACTGCGATGCACTGCACCCACTGCACTCGGTGCACTCGGTGCGGTTGCAACTGCAATAATTGCTCCAGTTTGGGGCCAACAAATTGGCAGTGGGAGTGGAGGTGGATTGGTGGAGTGCCTCTCTAGTCCGGCTCCTTGGCATTCCTTCCTCCATCGCCTCCTCCTCCTTGGAGGCAGACAGCAGACGCCTTGCGCATACGAAATGAGACAGCCGCCGACGGGAGGATGTGGAGCTGGTGCTGGAGAGGATCTCGGTTGAGGACGGGACCTCAATGAAGAGGTTTTCCGCTGCCAGTCGCCGGCCATTCCTCTTCTTCACTTCTTTTGCTGACTTTTCCTGGGTTTTTTTTGTTAGTGTTTGCTTTGTTTTTTGTTTGTTTTTTTGTGTGGTGTATGGTGTGTGGCGTCGTCCATTTCCATGCTCAATTTTCCAATGTTTCCTGTGACCGCCGAACAACCTGGCGACGACAGCGGCCTCGCAGGCCTCGGAATGCGTTGCAAGCTGCAAACAATTGCGATTATCGAACGTGGCAAAGGCACTCTCAACGGGAAAGAGGTATATAAAGAGTCTGAAAAGGTTTGTTTTCTCATAGGAAAATATTTGAAAATTTATTACAATGTATTTGAATAATATTTTGTTTATTTTGAATCGAATTGCTAAAGGTTTAATGGCTGTTTATATTTTTAAACAGTAAAAATAAAGTTAATTTAATAAAATGAAAGCTTGGATCATAATTATAATTATATTACCATAAAATATTTTTATCTCAAAAAGGAAATATTCATAAATATTAAATAATAGAGAATCTAAGTATTTATCAAAAGAAATCTAGGATTTTCCCAGACCCCGTAACCTGGGTCGATGCATCTATGGTGCATCTCTCGGTTCGCTTCCCTCCTCGTATTTATGTTTTCGACCTGGCCGTCGCGTCGCGTCGCTCCTTTGTGTATTTCGCGGGGCAACGCGATATAAATTGCAGATTTCTAACGCAATTTTCATAGCTGCATCCTCGCCGCCGCCGCGACTTTGACAACGATGCCATTGTTGTTGCTGTGGCGACCAGCAATTGGTTCTGGCTGGTTGCAAATTTCAGACATTTCCACTCGCAATTCCCCCGCTCTCAGGGGGATTTTCTATAATTTTTGGTTATGATAATTCCAAGTTGCAGTGGCAGCAGCAACAATTGTAGACAGGCTATGTCCATCTGCGGGATCTGACCTAGATTTTAGCTCTTTTATTATAAATGTAGAGTTGCGAATAACCTTCGATTGAGGTAAAGTAAGGGGATATAAAATGATATTATTTATAAATTATAAGGAAGATAAAAAGAAGTTCTAAGTTCACATATTTTTTATTTATCACATAATCATCACAGAATCCGCCAAGAAGAAAAGTCTCTCAAGACCTCATCAATTATTTCTACATAACTAAATAAATATTTCCATCATCTCTTCTTTATTTTTTTCCTTTTGAAAATATTTATTACCACTCATAATAACGTCCGTCATCGGATTACTTAACACATCTGAGAGACAAACAATTACCGGCCAGTCATGTCCGTCTCAATTAGCATATCGCAGCTAGCCATCCAGCAAATCCTTTCTGCCCCGTCAATCCATCTCTCACATGTGCCACGCAGCTCACCTGTTGTGGTCGGAACGGAGAGGGGCAACATCTGTTAGCCATATCTTCTGCTTTTTATGGCAGAACACCTCCTAACTGCGCACTTAAGCGGGAGTTACGACCCAGGACTCGGAGCCCCCGTGCCTGTCTTGCATAACATTTCCTTCATCAGAGACTCAGGCTCGGCGGGTTATTGAAAACAAGGCTCGCACACGCCCACGTTAATATTAATTGGCCATATAATGCCGGTGGAAAAGGAGCTGAGACAGGCGACAAGACAGACTGACAAAATGCAATAACAAATATAATACACAATGTTCAATAATCGCCGATTGTCATTGGCATTGTTTTGCCTCTGCGGACATCTGACGGTGACGGGGCTGCCTTATGACTGCGGCGGGTGGCTTTGTAACTGTCTGCGGTTTCTGGCCCAAAGCTCGTGCCTGGCAAGCCAAGTCAACCCGCCAGCCACCCACCCACCTCACCACTACCTGATGCACGGGAAGAAAATGCAAGAAAAAATCATATATTGGGACTTTTATACAAAGATTTATAGCTATAGATATTTAAAAAAAATATATATATATTTTATTTAAAAATTAATTGTAGTGCCTAATTTTTATTACCCAGAAAATAAGGATAGATTTATCTAGTCAAAAGTATCCAGGACAAAAAGGTTTTCAAGCTACACTCCTTTTTTAAGAAAAAAATAGGTTTTTACAAAGATTTATAGCTACAGATATTTTAAAAAAAATATTTATTCCATTTAATAATTAATTGTAATCCTTAATTTGTTTAATACAAAACAAAAAATTAGGAAAGATTTATTTAGTTAAAAGTATCCAAAGCAAAAAGGTCTCCGAGCTGCACTCCATTTTTAAGGATGGAATAGGATAAGATCAGTAGTGCCCAAAGCCTTGACTCGCGAGTCAGCAAATTTGTAAACAACGCACAGTGCGGTCAGAATGTAGTTTTGGGGCTAATTTAAGCCTTTTTTAGAATATTATAACTGTGGTTTACATGTTTACATATTTAGTTCTCATATCGCGTCACTTCATTCTATTTCTAACTCACAGAAATGTCATTCCAGCAATTATAAATGGGTCTTAAACATTAAGAAAGGATTAATATCAGTAAATAATTTATTTAATTGGTTCTTTTTGGTTTTACAAATTAATCTTTGAAGCCAGGACTAATTTTTATTATAGATCTATTGTAGATCTACTCTCCTCACTATAAAAATAAATTATTGAAAAGGTAATTTTCCTTCTCTCAAAATTAAGTTATTTTTCCAGTGCAAAAAGCTGGCAAAATGTATTTCTTTTGACGGCGTCTGACAGCCACTGTCATTTTATTAAATATGGTTTTCTTGATTTGCCAGCTCCGCCACCGCAGCACCGCCGGCACCGCCAGCACCTAGCTCCTTACCCAACCCCCGGCAGGAGCGAGGCGAACCGTCGCCTTTTATCAGTGTTCAAAATCCCGTTGTCGTTGTCAGCGCCAACAAGTTATGCGGTGCGGCGGGCGATTAACGGACATCGGCGTGGGTCGCCACTGCTGCTGGTGATTTCTGGCGGGGAGTTTGAGGCGGAGGTGGAGCTGCTCCCACTGGTAGCCACCGCAACAGGTGTTTCCATTTCGCCTCCTTGCGGGCTGTGTCACGTAGCGCCGGCTGTCAGGAGCAGCTTGTAATTGCGGTGGCCAGCCTTTTGGTATTCCAATGCACGCGGCACATGGCTCGTACTCGATGGCTGGGAGGATATGGGATGGATGGCCAAAAGCCCAGGAGCGAGTGCGATGTGAGCCACCGGAATGTTAATGCCCGAGTCCCGTCCTGCCGAGCAGGTGTCCGCTTGCCTTGCATCGGAGCGAATTATGAACTATTACGGGTCGTTAGTTCCGTATGAGAGGCGATTAACCTGATGGCGAATAATACTGATAATTAACCGGCGAACATTCGCTCTAATTCGCCATAACCAGTAGGCCAGGCCTGCACCGAGAGCTGCAATTAATCTGGGCGCAGAGTAGAGTCTTTGACCGCGCAGAGTGCAGCCCCCACGTCGCAATTTCAATCAAATCGAATCGAATCCCCGATCCTTTGGCATCTCTCCTCGAAGAGGCCTATTCAACTCCGCACTCAGCACTCCCAATCAGTGCTAAACACATTGGCATTTCTCTAAATGAGTGTGGGTACATAACTCAGGGACCAACAATGCCGCTTTCAGGCCGAGGCGGTTGCACTAATTGCGCTAATAATGGGGATTACCTCATACAACTAAGTCTGAGTATGAGTCTAGAAGTTGGCGAGGAAACCCAGCGAAAGGTAGGCAAACTTAAAGTAGAGTATTCCAAACTAAAAGGCACTTAAGGAAATTTTTAAATCAAATATTTAAGGGTATGCCTTTGGTGCCTCAAAATCAGCCATGATTCAATCACCTATAAATGCAAATAAAATATTCAAAATATGTAAAACTTCATAAATATACAATTTAATTCGCTAAAAATATTTTTTAATATTTTTATGTTGTATTAAAATTAATGACAAGCCTTTCTCCCAGTGCCCCTAAGTAAAGCACGGCTGAGGAAAGAGCCAAAGCAAATGAAAAGCAAAGCACAGCCAAGTCTGGGACGACGCCAACGCACTAATGGACGCTTTGTGGTGGCAACTGCTCATGTGGCCATGTATGTGGACGCAGTGCACCCACCTCGTCTCTCTCCTTTGTGGCTGGCTCTTTTGCATGCGACGGGCGTTTATTGTAATTTCATTAAATGAAAAATAAACGCGAAAATAGCTAAATTGACTGGGACCAGTCTGGGCTCCTTTCCCGAGCCCGATCCCGCTCCCGAGTCCCCTTTTCGCAGTGTCGCAATTAGAGCTAAAAATTATGGCATTCGGCAGCAGCGGCCAGTTAAAGCGAGTTTCTGTTGGCTGCTGCCACCGTTGCCCACTTTAAATAGGTTGCAATTTATGAGAGCGAAATGTGGTCGTAGGCGGAGGCGACTCCCCCGTGAAAATGGGTAAAGCAGGGAGAGAAAATATTATTTAAAAATAAATAATTTCAGGATTTTTAAAAGAAATTTGTATGCTTTAAAAAAGGTGGAATTTCATTTTATAATTAATAATAATAATTAAAAATATTTTTAGAAACTGTGCAACATCTGTGTTGACAGTTTCAATGGATGTTCCTCAAGTTTCATACCCTTTACTCCATATATTTATGCATAATTAAACTATGTGATATATTCATGTCAATTTATATTTTATTTAAACTAACAAAGCTTTGGAAGCCTGGTATGACAAAGTCGAGCACACTCACCTTAAGTATCCTTTTATATTATTGCTCTATTTTAATGAAAATAAACTTTTCTATGTGAAACTTATTCTATAGTATGTAATAATAGTTTTAAGTTGAAAATTTATTCCAGATAACTGAAAATTAAATTTTGGGATGTTATTCCTTATTATATTTGATTTATTATGATTTTTCGTGACTTATATTTTTAATATTATTATAATATTTAATAGAAATTTAATGGTTTACAGAAGCAGTAAAATTAAAAAATAAAGGAAAAGAAACTATTTTTACTGATAGGTACTGAGTTTGCCTTTCTATAAGAGCAACATTTATTAGTGCTTGTCAGTGACAGCAGTTTTTCCCAGTGCATATAGGAGATATCGCAGCTAGAAGAGGGGTTCAGGTGAAATGCCTGACCCTCCCTCGCAGCTGACAGCCGTCATGGCAGAGTGAAAGTGGCATGTCGAAGCCTTAATTCGCTCTCGATTGTTGCGGTCAGAGCTTTGGCAAGCGTTTGCACAATTTATCATCTCGGGGCCGCTCATCAAATTAAAGTGCAATTTAAATTCAATTAGCAATTTGCGTGTGCAGCTCGTTTTGGCAGCTCAACTCAACTCAACTCGGCTCGGGTCAGTCAACATGACGGGCGGCTACCTTGCCGGTGACAAACGGAAACAGAAACAGGAACCGCTGGGCTTGTAATGAAAAAGTTGCATGCAAATTGCACAAAACCGCAACGAATTCATTAAAACAATTACAATTACTGCGAGATGAGCGGCAGCAGAAGGAGCAACAGCTGGCCAACTGCCTCCTGTCAACTTTTCGACTAAACTTCAATTCATTTGCTTGGTTTTGCAAAGGGGGAGCTGCTCTGGGGTAATGGCAATGGAAATATGATTGGTTTGGGAAACCGAAAATGGGGAGGGCCCCAATTGCAATCAATTATGTGTTTAACTAAGCTCATTTCGGGCCAAATTTTGTCACGAAAATTGAATTATTTCAGGCACTATAAAGGGAAAGAATATGGATTCACATGGCGTGAGTTTGCAGAGGTAATTGGATCAGGTAATGTGGTTGAAATTAAATATATTTAGGGAAAATAATTGTATTATGAGATGAGAAGTGACATTTATTGTAAATTATATTTTTAAAATATTTTCTTGGCTAAGTTCTCCTTTCTGTTCTGAGTTCTCAGCTATTTTAAGGAAATTCCACAAGCAATAAATATTATTTTAGTGCAAGTCTAGTATCTATGCAGATCTCTTCCATTATCGTAAAAGTTAAACTCGACATTTCTGATCTTAAAATAAGATGACATTCCTTTGCTTACAAGCTTGTTCTACACATTAAAAAATATATATTCTGCTTTATATAATTTATATCAAAATATTTGGGTAATTAGTAATTATTATAGTAATTTATTAAAAAGAAAAACGCACTACCTGTTCACAAAAGCATTTTAAATATTTATTTTCAAAGCAATCCCAGCCTGCATACAAATTCTAAGACCATGTATGCCCCTTCTAGGGCTCTCTCCTGATCTTATCTCTGTGAGAATCTCTGTGAGAATCTCTTCCTTGATGATCTTGCCGTCTAAGTGCCTTTGCAGATCTCTTCCATTATCGTAAAAATAACGCTCGACATTTGCGATCCTAAAATGCAATTGCATTCCTTGGCTTTAATGCGTGAGCTTCATTCGAATCCCATTCGAACCCCCAGATAAGCCAAGCTTTTATTGTTTGATTAGGGTCTCACATCGAAGTCCGCTTCGACGCTAGTTTATGCTTCCATAAAAGATTCGCAATCCCAGGATTGCCAGATCTTCGATACTGATCCGACGATGACTTAATGACTGAATGACTGACCAGGGCAAGTAATCAAGGTTGGAGGCCCCCGACTGACAACAGATCGACGGACTGACGAGCCACGGGAGCCATAAAAATTCTACAATTAAAAGCGAAAGACGGGCAGCCGACACGGCAACAAAAAAGGCAGCCACAGCTGTCAATTATTTCGAGTACTTTTCACCAACGCCTCACGCAGTTCCACTGACAGCCACCGAGGCCCAACTGAAGTCGGGCAAAAACAGTAAAAACAGCGGGCCAGGAGAGCCTGAAAGCCAGAAAGTCTGAAAGCCGCAGCATAAATATCGATGGGCGCGCTCTGGCATACTCGAATGTTGCCCCGAACTGTCAAATTATTTCGATTCATGAATATTAACGCCCCAACAACGTCAGAAGCCGCAAACGAGATGGGCAAAAAAGCAAACAAAAACAAGAATTAAATGTGATTTTAAGGAATCGAAGTTATAAGTACTCTTCCGGGGGAATTTAAACATGAATAAAAATAAACTTTTAAGGAGTTAACTTCCTGGGAATATTTGTGAAATATTCAAGACTCTTCTAGGAGGTAAAGCATTTTTATATTATATTCTAGAAGAAAATGTACTCTAAGAAATCATTTATCGCTTCAATTCCTATAATTCCTAAGCAGAAATCTTTTTAGTTTAAAAATGTTTTAACTTATTACGAATGTTCTTAATATGTGTGTAAAAAGATTAGGTTTATTCACACATATCAAAGATGGAGTAAAGATACTACTAATTTTTTTCTTACTAATAAAAGAATAGAGTCCCCTCAGAACCTCCTCAAGCTCAAAGCATTATTCACCATACCCTTTAAGAAATCATCTACAGAAGCGGGAGTTGCATCCCGGCTTGGGAATATACGTCGTCCGAGGAGTCGTCGTCGTCCTCGTCGTCGACATCCTCGTAATTGACAGCCGCACTTCTGGCCCCTTGCCCTCGTTTCTGGCGGGACCTTTTAGTGTCGTCCGAGTGTATGTGTTGTTGTGCTCTTTACCGAATTTATCAATTAATTAAAATTCATGCATTTTTATAAAAATGAATATATATTTTATTGATGTCAGCGTGGCACTGGCACTGGCACTACCAGCGACGGATGCATTCCGCATTTATTCGCCGGTAAATGACATTTTATTGGCGGCCAAGCAGTCGCCGCAGTCAATGTCACACAAATTATGCAATTTTTTCGCCACAATTTTAACTCGTTTTGGTAATGATGGTAATGAATCGCCTTTGCTGTTTTTTATTTTTTCTCAACAGTTATTTGGCTCAGCATCTACTATATATGGCAGCGGTTATTGAACTTTATTAATAAGTTGATCTTCTTTATTATTATTATTATTTCTCTCTTATGGAGTTATGCAAGCTAATTTAGACTTCTACAAAGAGTTTTGGTCTGGAAATTAATTTCTGGCGTTGGCTTTTAGAAAGCTATATGGCTCTGCTCAGAAACCCTTCACTTCTTGTCACATTTTTGGAGTGAATTTCTTGTGGTTTCTTTATTTTTTGGAAATGCAGTGCAGAGCCACTGACCATAAATGGTCTTACCTAATTTTCCAAGAGTTCATAAATCAATGTCAGAGCCGCCGCCGCTGCATTGATTGTCTTCAATTTGTGCGCGGTTCGCTGACCTCAAAAGCCGAAAGCCAAAAGCTACGTGCTACGTGCTGTGGCAATTATGTTTGCCACCGGCTCTGGCTCCAGCTCCAGCTCCAGCTTGAGCTCCATGTGGCGGCCATCGACCATCGGCCATTGGCCAAAATCCTTTTGTGCCATCGCACTCATTAGCATATTGGGGGATTTGCATTAACACCTTCGCCGGGTTATGTAATTTCCTAGGCCAGGTCCAGGCTGGGAGCGTGACTCTTTGGCTTTCGCAAACACTTATTGTCCTTGTCCCTAGAGCGACACAATCTGGAACTCGACGAGGATTCGGGTTGGGAATCGGATTGGGATTTGTATTTGGGTTTGGTCTGAGTTTGCCTTGGGAACCCGGGCCTGCCGTTGAGTTATTACAACGCCCGACGATGTTGTGCGCGATTTCGTGAGTGCATCTTATAATGCTATTAATTATTTGCATGTTCAGCTCAGCACCTCGAGGAGAGGCACTGAGAAAAATTTTCAAATCGATTACTTAAACGAAATATGTGGTATTTTATCTAGTAAGCCTGGTGAAAGGCCAGCACTTCTTCTAGGAATTTTTTATAAAAATATTTCTCTCTCTGTGCGGGGATGCGTAGGGAGCCGTTTTGGGAACCTGGATAACCTGGCTGGCAATACCTGCATCCGTTCCGTTTTCAGGCTCCTAAATTTATGCCGGCAACACGAAGAAATTGTAACAACATGGCAATTTATTCCGAGCAGCAGCAGCAGCAGCAGCA
Source organism: Drosophila asahinai (assembly GCA_008042795.1). NCBI lineage: Eukaryota > Metazoa > Arthropoda > Insecta > Diptera > Drosophilidae > Drosophila > Drosophila asahinai. The sequence goes on from VNJZ01013300.1 coordinate 81,381, forward strand.
ACTGCTGCAAGCCTCGATTATTTCTCCTATTTTTTATTTGCATCGGTCGCGGGTGTAAAAGTGCTTCTCTTCCTTCCATTCCAGGAGTATATATTCCCCGAGCGGGAGTTGCAGCTCCCAGCTCCCAGCTCCCAGGGCTCCTGCTGCCGCTGCATAAAATTTGCGAATCTATTTCGTCGGCCAGAAATACATTTCGCACACCTCGCTCGCCGGCATTTACATAGATATACGAGTGTGTCATGTCTGGCCATTCTTCCTGTTCTGTTCGGTTCGGTTCTGTTCCAGGGGGGGATTACTAGCTGTTACTGTGGGCTTACCGAGTGTAGAATAGACCACTCCGGGAAACGCGTGTGTGTCTGTGTGTGAAGCATTTACGCTCTCATTGCACTTGCATTGAAAAATCTAACACACATTCACTTCCGGCGCACAGTTGCCATTTTTGAGATAGACAAGAGCTGACAGCCCTCGCATGGCTCTGGGGATCGGTAAGTGAGGAGGAGAAAAATGAGGAAAAGTCTGATACTCCGTGAAGAGTTTATTTTGTGCACTCGGAGAAATATTTATAGGACTTTTATGATTGATTTTCTAAGGTTTCTAGACTTTTAAATCTTAAGTTTATGTATTTTCTCAAGAAAAACATTTCCTTTATTTTTCTTGCTTTTAAATCATATGAATGAACTATTTATATTTACTCTATATATATTTTTAATTAGAGGTAAATAACGCAAAATAAAGTGTAAAATTGTTTATAAGGACCTTAATCATTTGTAAGAAGGTAAAGGATAAGGTCTTTATTCTATATTCTTTATTATTCAAAAGTTAACAAAAATTTACTGTTAACATTAAAAATATAATAATAATAATAATCTTACCCCTAACCGGGTAGGAGAACTTTTTAACGATATGCATCATTTATATAGTAGTATAGTATAAATAGAAAAAATATTAAGGTTACTCTTAAGCTTAAGCTTAAGATCCTAGAACTTAAGTTCAAGTGTTTGCTTAAAGAAAAGTTGTCTCTTGTTTTTCAAGGTTTTAAATTAAATGAAATAATTAATCATATTTACATTAAATAGTTTCAGTTAAAAGTAAACAGCGCAAAATATAGTTTACAATTTTATATGGACCTTAATCTTTTTTAAAAAGTTAAAGGAACCATAAAAGGTCTCAACATCATTTCTTTAGAATTATTTCTATAGTATTATTTCTTGTAAGAATTCTCCCACCTGAGAGCACACAATCCCGTTTCCTCTTTTCCTTTGACATCCTGTTTCTTTGCCACCTAATTCCAGCTAATTGAAGTAAAAGCCTCGGCGCTGCACAAGGCTAACATCATCATCAGGCCGTGGTCTCGTCGCTGTCTTGCGTCTTGGCCAATTTGCATTTGGCAGCTGCAGCTGGAAAACAGCCGTAAATTTGTGCCACACTCTCTGCGAGTTGCGACCCCGTGGCTCAAAGCCGAAAACCAAACCGAAGCTGAAAACTCAGCCCGAAACTGCAGGCACACTTTGCTAATTAGCCAAAGCCGCGAGCGTCAAATTTGGGCCAAACAAACGTGGCAGGAGGCCGTATTTATGTATGCACTCGCTCGTACGCCAAGTCGAACTCCAACTCGTATGTGCCATCAAATTAATTAAGAGTCGAACGTGCCAAGGAGCGAAGAACGACCGCAGGGAAATGCAATCACAAATAAGGAAAACGCGGAAAACGCGGAAAAGGCCAAAAAAGGCAAATCCGCAGCCAGCAAAGTGTCAAAGCGAGGCCAAATTCTGGCTAATTAATGATTATGACACACAGCCAGAGAGGCACAGGCCAACTTCTAATTGAGAAACCTTTTTGTGAAGCCTTCTAAGACCCGGACCACACACGGCGTTTGGGGATTTTGGGACCCGAAAAGCATCGAGCATCTCCCGAGGACCAGGGACAAGTGGCCAACAAATTGACCTGCAACATGTTGAACAACAGCCATAAAGGCCGCCAGAGAGAAGAGAAAAAGAAACTTGTTGATTGCTCTATCCGAAAAATTAATTGGACCACACACGAAGAAAGCCGGGCCAAAAAGGAGCGGGAAAGGCCAGAACCACTCCACTGTGCACTCCCGAAAGAGACCGCACGAGTGTGTCTAATTAGGCTGGCGGACAGGTGAGCGAAAGAGAGCCAGCGATGAGGGCCGCAGATGCATCGCCGATCTGTGGGTGTCATATATTTTAATGACTCTCGGATCTGGGCGCTCGGTTCGCCAGTTCTGCGGCTCCCCAAAGACCCAAAAACGCGACTGTCCAGGCCTTGTCAGTGGTGGCAACATTTTTATGAAGCCAACACATATAAAGAACATTAAAAAACTAAAACCTTCATTGAAAAATAAATAAATAAATATTAAATATAAGGCAATTTATGATTACTTTAATTAAACCTTATTGATTTTTACGTAAAAGATTGTCTACTCTTTAAAATAGCCTTAAAATGCCAAAAATGAATACTAAAATTAAAAGCAAAGACTTTAATTAATAATTAAATAACGAATAATAAATACAAATCATTTTTTAATAAAATTTTGTTGATTTTAAGGCAATAGAAAATTAATGGATTATAATCCAAAAAGACGGTCTTAACGAATAGATAAAATAAAAAGAATAATTTGTTAACTAATTTTATTTATAAATTTTAAATATGATAAAAAGGTTGTAGAATCCAACCATTTAAAATAAAGATAAAGCTTTAATAACGGAATAAAAATATCTGAATAAAAATTTAAAATTGATCTGAAAACACTTCTTATAAAGTTACCTAAATAAAAGCTTAAATATTATTTAAAACCCCTTTTCAGATAAAATAACTGGCTACAATTGGCATCTAAAAAACCAATTTTTTTTTAAATATATATATATATTTTTCGACAACTCTAAGCTCTAAAACTCAAAGGCCCAACGATCAGGGGTGATAACCGCCGTGGTCGGGAACCCAAAATGAAATGGCAAGGCGGTGCGAATGGCTTGCATAAATCCATGTGAAATGCAACTGCCAACTGCTGCTCCCAATGCTCCTCATCCTCTCCTGCAGTCACCCTGCATGGGAGTCGTTAGGCCGAAATGCAAATCAGCTGCAGGCTCCGATTCGGTTTCGGATTTGGATTTGGAATATGTAGGTCTCTGGGGTGTCACTCTTAACCCTATTTCGCCGCCTCATAAATGGGCCAGCAGCCAGGCTGAGCAGACTGACGGATATTGCATATCGCGATGGCCACCAGAGCTTTCTCTCTCAATTAGCAGAGCGGACGGCGGATGGAATTGTCAGGCGAATGTCTGATGCCAATGTTTGTCAATTACCGAAATTCAATTCAATTCAAGGAATTGGTATCGAAATTGGAGTTGGAGTTTGCAGCTTGCCCAAACTTGGCCGCTGACGTTTATTGACTCGAGTGACCCCCAAGGCTAAGTTTGATGTATAAGGAGGTCGGGCAGCAGGTCGGCGGGGAATTAATTCCGAGTGAGCCAAGCTCTGGCTGAGCAGCTCCTGGCCCCCAGCTATGACTTGGCCACAAGAACACGTGCAGAGGAGCGTTCTCATCTGTGGGCAATGTAAATAGAATGCCCTTTTGTCGATGTCGATGTCGAGCTAGTTCTCCACCGGGTCCATGTATGAACGCCCCCTTTTGCAGGCGGCGGCAACGCCTTCCCCAGCCGAAAAGACGCAGTGGAGGTTAGTAAACGGGGAAGGCCTGGGAGGACACAGAGAGAAAATGGGAGTGAGATTTAATAGTTTAAACTCTTTGACTCAAATAGGTTGATATTTGTAGCTCTTTAACAAATCTATTTATTTAATTTAGTTATCATAATAGAGTTTCTGAGGTTTATAAATGCCTTCAAAACCTTTTAAGCTAAATGAAATTAATTAAATTAACACCAAACTGATTTTCTCTCCGTGTTAACATCTTCTGGGTGGACAGTGGAGATGCAGTCGCATCGTAAACTCAGCACGTAAATTATGATCAGCCAACGGCGTTGAATATTAATTGCACCGCACCGAAATGAACAAAGGCTAGGGAGCATCAGCCGACGGGAGTTGCATCTTGGCCTAGGCCTAGGCCTGGGACTAGGAGTCGGAGCAGCCTCTCCAGGAGCAGGGCGGCATTCCAGTCTAGGCACATATCCACTGACCATACTTGGTGGGCTGCCGACCTGGCTTCTCCGCGGAGGTACCGCCACATCGCCATCTCCATGGACTTGGGCTTCGGCTTGGACTGGGACTTGGCCATTGCCACCGTGGCTTCTGCCAGGCAGCGCCTCTCCTGTCCATGTGCGAGCATCTGTAACGGTGTCTTTGATAAGCGTCGATAATTATTGACCAGACCTGCCAGACGGGGGCCCACTAGGAGCCTTCGTTAGAGCCTGTGGAAAATGGAAGGAGTACCTAAGGTCTATGGTCTACACAAGGAGAAATATAACAAGGCGTTCCTGGAATTAATAAACTAAATGATATATTAAACAATTTAGATAAATAGAATTAAATATTTAAATCAAAAACGAACTTTAAAATAATATTCTTCAAAAGAGAAGCAACTCGAAGCTCACTTTTCCCCGCAGAATAATTATAGATACATTATATACTATTTATAAAATCTCTCAGCATTATTTTAGGCAGTTTCTCAAAGTTTTTTCCAGAGCTTTGATTGATAGAACAATTAAAATAAATATAATAAAATATTTTAATAGAAAACGAACTTTAAATTAATACAACTCAAAAGAGTATCCACTCGCAGCTCACTTTTCTCTATAAAATAATTACAAATAAATAATATAAAAATCATATACCCATTTCTAAACATTCTTAGTATTATTTTAGGCAGTTTCTCAAAGTTTCTCACAGTGCTTGCCTAAGTAAACTCACATTTCTTCGAGTGTGGGTCCCGGGCAGTTAGATCTTTAATTAATTTCCAGGAAGTTTTGATCGCACCGTCTCTGGGCTTTCGTTTTTCGCCATTGTCGCGGTCATCACTCAGTTGGAGTTGGCCCCAGAGAGAGAGGAGGAGATTCTCAGATGCGATGACGATGGGAAGACCATGACGACGAGCCAACCTGTATGTCAGTGTCAACGGCGGACGACCCCCGCTGCTCATTTGCTGTCTTGCTGCTTGATGAATTGTCGCGGAGTGGCAGTCGAGGTGTGGTCTTAACCCGGGCCACTCGGGTTTTGGCCCTTTTTCCCTGCTGACTGCTGCCTGCTGCCTGTTTACTGGCCCGGGCTCTAATGTAAAATATTTGCCGCGGATGCGACTTCTCATTGAGTGCCAATGAGTGTGTTGACTCAGCTGAGACTGCAACTGAAACCGAAAACAAAACTGAAACATGGCCAAGGCTTTGGCATTTTTGTCCTGCGGCCACCGGCCGAGAAACCTGAAAATCGTTTGTGTATTTATCATGGCCGACAAAGCGGCGCAAATCTCTCAAAAAACGAAGAAAAAATAAGAATAAAAACTGAAATCACAAGGCTATCAAGAGCCATGCAGCAGCCACAATAAAAATGCCAGCCACAGTTGGTGGCAAAAAGCACACAACAAGCTGGCCGAAAAACAAAGGAGAATCAGCGGCGGAGCAGAAACAAAAAGCCCGGAAGCTAGTTTCAGAAGTTTCAGTTCAGTGTTATTGAATTTTTCGCCTTCGATCTGCAAAACGGAACCAGACTCGTAAATAAATCTTGTTTTCTGGTTGCCAACGACAGTGCTTGCCAAAAGTCTGCAACGGCTGCTTCGCTAGCATATTTATTTGAATGGCCCAAGGGCTGGTGCCTTTGAAGTGCATTTTGATGGACAATCAATCGGAAATGTAATTTGGCCAACGATTTTGAAGGGAAAAGAATTGAAAAGTGAGGAATTTGGTATTGAAACATTTATCGATCAAGATTGGTTATCGAAAAAATCGATTTAAATAAGTTTCGATATATTAGGAGATTTATATTCCTAGGAAAAATTAATTTTTTATTATAAGTAAAGCCATCTGAAGCCTTTTCTTAGAAAAAATTATATGTTAGGCATTGAAAATAATATTAATAAAGAGCAGCTATCGAAAATATCGATTTACACAAATAGAGAAATATTTTAATTCTTATATACTTAGTATAGAGTATCGCATCATATATTTATAATATCAGTTCAAGGTGCTTATAAAATTAAAATCTATTGTATGAAGTTTTATTATCAATAAGTAAGAAAAAGCTTATTAAAAATCGATAAACTGAAGTATATCGATCTTTATTTATAGTAGAAAGTATCTCATAATATTTACAAATATCCGTTCAAGGTGTTTATAAAATAAAATAAATTTAAAATTAAGTTTTGTCATCGATAAGTAAGAGAAAGCTCATTAATAATCGATAAACTTAATAATATAGATCTTTATTAGCAGCACTGTGGTACTTGTCATTGATACACCTGAAATACCTCATTAAAAATCCATCCCCTGTAAATATATTAATCTTTCTATAAACCTAAAATATCACTTTTAAAATCGACAAACTGCAAAACCTATCGATCTTTATTAACAGCACTGTTTTACAAATATCACCTGGCATAATTAGACACGATTTGGTGGCAATTACCACCTGGTATTCATTCCAACCCGTTGCATGCAAACGGAATTGTGGGTCGCGTTTTCTGAAACAAAAATCGCTGGAGGCCAAGTCGTAAGCAAACCAACACTCGTAGCTCGGAAGCAAATTAAGCTGCAAATAATAAATAATTTGTGCTCATAAATGGCAATAAAAAGGCGGTCAAAGCTGCAGTCGCCACAGCAGCAGCCGGCGATTTATTTTGCGAGATAATTTCAAACTAATTTGGTAGCATTTAGCCCAAGAATTACGACGGTCTGTATTACAGACCAGGCCGGATCACCGAATCGCCGAATCACAGAGAATCGCCGCGGGACCCTCAGCTGAGTAATGGCATTGAAAAATGCATAAATTTCGAGCCGACCACGCCCACTCGGCGAATCAGTCAAATGCGGAGGGCATTAAATATGCAGACATATGGCGGAAAAATGTTAAAATGTAAGAATCTAACGGCCCAAATGCAAATGCAATGGGCCATTAAATAAGCATCGCTCATGCGACGCGTTGCACATGCATAAATATGCTCGCAAGCCGTATTTGATGGCCAAGGATGTTATATAATCTGATGGATAGATTATCGATTTCCCCCGCCAAGCCAACATACGTCCATCTCCGCTTATATATCACTCATACGCCGCTTGGAACGGAACGGATCGGATTGGATCGAATGGCTCCTAGGAGCAGAGCACAGAGCCGGTTGTAAAATAGAAATTACAAATGCAGAACAAATTTATTGCCCAAAGAGGGATAGAGAGAGCTGGGGACACAGAAATCTGCCTTGAGTGATCCCCGATCGCACATTTGCCAGCGGCGATCGTGGAGATCGCCAATCCATCGATGCCAGTTCTGACCCCAGGGCCACTTTAAGTTGCACTCGGAGAAATAATAGATTTAATAAGTAAGTAAATTAAATAAAAAGGTTCCACAAAACTTGAGAGTTTTATTTCTTAATTCTTTATTCTCAAAGATTCTACTTTCGTAGGGACCAGACTCTTCAGGATTTGTATGTGTTATTTTCCCCTTATTATATGCCTTATTTTCTGACAAATTTCTTACTAATAAAACCCACATTTCCTGCATTATTTTTCTAGAATTTTCCTCCAGTGCACCTTTGGTTTTGGAGAATCCTCTGGCGGCTGTTTGTTCGCCGTTGTCATCGATCGTTTGAGTGCCGTGTGTCGTTTGAATGAGTTATGGCAATGTCTTTGCATTCGATTCGCTTGGCCATGACTCTTTGCATTTGGAAACTGCTCTCGGGAGATTTCTGTTTCTGTTTTTCCAGCTTTTTCGGTTCAACTCTTGCCTTGCCTTGGCATCAGTACATTGCGTATACGCACTGGATGCTCTGTGCACTCAAATCGCTTTCTCACATTCATCTCCGGGCTGGGGAAGTTTGTGTCTTTTCTGACTAGAAAGGTGAATTCCTTGTGGCAGGCAGGAAATTGAATGTCGAACCGACATATACAGGTACAAAGTAAATGGAGAGGGCGATATGTGTGCGCTGCATAAATCTATCTCCGAAATTTATGACACACTCGAGCCACGTTAATAAGCAAATCAGGCACAGACTCAGACTCCAGACGAGAACCTGGGAATGGAAACTCCTCTAGGCAACAGGATTTTAGAAATGGTAATAAAACTTTTTATGGACACTTTTATGCCTCGCCGATGAATTATGAAATATTTTTTGGCAACGAATGCGGCTAGCCAGAATAGAAACTCGCATTAATCATAGAAAGAAAATCGCAAATCGTCCAAAGGATAGGCCAGGACCTAACATAGATGAATAAACACAGCCGCTCGAAGGGAGGGGGAAGCAACCTGTAGCCGTGGCCATAAAATTGAGTTATTAAACAGGTGCCGAGAGGAGCCGATATCATCCAGGGAGAGGAGCAGATATATATCAATATATGTGGAGCGCGGCTGGAGAAACCCCGTGGCCAGTGACCAAACAGCAATCAGTGCAAATGCCTCTGAGAAATGGAGGTCAAATACGGGCAGAGCGTGTTGGTTTTTCCCCCAGCTCCAGTCCCAGCCCGAGCTGGCTGGAAAAGCGCTGGAAAATCAACATGCAAGGCACAAATGTTTTTCGAACATGTTAAACAAAAGAGTGGAAAATTATTGTTACGTTCGTGGAGCGACTGAGGGGTAGCTCGAAAATTCAACAGCAAAACAATTACAGTTGCCACAGTTCAGCGTTGGCCCAATTACGTAGGGGGGAGAGGCGAGTAGGTGGTGGGCAGGAGGTGGTCTGCGCTCCTGGATGCCTGGCTTGTAGGATATGTCGAATATTTTCCGACAAGCGTCGGAGCAAACGCGATAACATTTTTACATACAGCGCAAATTTCATTCCACTTTAGGGGGCAAGGAAGGAAGGAGCAGCATTTTCTGGTAGCTGCAATCCCGAGACCCAAGACGCTGCACTGGGAGAATTACTGGTTCAGTAAATGTAGTATTAAAATGTATTTAAGTTGAAGTCATTAATTTGTTGCAAAAAAATATCACATGTTCTATATTTTATTAAATCCAAAATATACTTTACCCTGGTAGAATTTAAGCTCTCAACTAAAAGAAAGTAGAATTTATTTAAACTATTTTACCACAAACAAACTTCTCTTTATTTAAATTATAATCCTCTCAGGTAGCTTACGCCCACACCTATTTTAAATGCATTTTAAAATGTATAAAAACTATCATTTTCCTTCTGTGCACACGCAAATTGAAGCACTCACACATGGCGCAGCACTTCATCCATCCATCCAGCTCCCTGTCCCAGCTCCCTGAGTTCCCAGCTCCCAATCCTCATCCTTATAACCATCCAAGGCCCAGGCCCCCTTGGCAGTTTTATCAGGAGCAGCTGTTGGGAGCTGCCACAATATGCATTATATTGCTCATGACCCTTAGGGCGGTCCGGGGATAAGATAAATGAAATTAAGTTTCAGTTCATTTTTGGCTACCAGCACCAGGGCCAAATATGGCCATGATAATTGCCTTAAGTGCTCCGGCACATGCAAGCCACCGATAGTGGCAGAGCTTAAAGTGGGTCCAAAGTTCAAAGGGCCTCTCATATATACATAGGAGTAAATATATATATAGATACTTTAATTCCCAGCCGCCTTCATCTCTCTGATATTCGCCGGGGTCCATCAATGCAAATAGGAGTGTACAAATGAGTCAGAGAGGACTCGAGTCGACCCGACTCCCCATCACGTGACCCATTTAACCCCCTCTCGCCCCGAAAACAATGCCAATAAATTTGCATATAAGAATCCTGGCAGAGAACCCAGACACACGAAAACAAAAAGGAGAAATGGTAGGAAAAACCTGAAGCGGCACAAACATAAAATCTGCACATGAAAGGGTTTTATTTGGCACAAATGAAAACATAAACAAGTGGTGAGTGTATGACGGGGGATATTAAAAAGGGGTTAGGACTTCAAGGGATATTGGTATATTTAAAGGAATAATAAAGAGTTGTAAAAAGTTCAGATTTTTTATTATAAAAGTGAAGAAATTATATGACAACCAAGATGTAGGGTTACTTTCTTTGGTTTATGGGGTTATGACACTGCAATGTTGCTTTCATTAATGGGTGGGAGCAAAGACGTATACATACATATACATATGTAAAATAAGTTACTAAGTTATTAATTTAATATTTTCATAGATAAAAAAATAATTTTACTGACTGAATACAAATATTTTCAAAAAAAATCAATTTGTATTATTAATTTATGTCAAACTCAAAAATTTATTAGTTCTATAAAACTAAAACCACCATAACTTGAACAGCAAGTGTGACCGTATTCTCTTTACGGAAAAATGTCAAGCAAATGCAGTGTCATGGCGCCATGACCCTTTAAAAAGCGTTCACCAAAATATAAGGGGAGTTTTCTTGAATTTATATTTTATATTTTTATAAATAATTCCCTTAAAAATTCAGAAACTCAATCCATAAAAGAAGGCTAAACATATTTATTATTCCAATCTCTCGTAGTTCCTAGCATTTTCTTCCCCTCCACAGCCAACTCTACCCCATGGCAGGGCATACAAAAATGTGAAATTTATTTAATTCGAAGCGGTGGCGTTTTTATGATGCATATACAATTTGCCAAAAGGATTTGGCCGCATGGAAAATGCGCAGTTGCTGCATATGAAATACCAGACCGAGGACCGGGAGCGAACCACATGCGACTTCTGCCCAGAAATCAACTGAATGTACACTGTACAATGAAATTTACAAATAACTTAACAATTTGCTTTTGGCCCTGCCTGACGGATGACAGCGGGGCACAGGGGGTCAAGGATGGGGATTGGGATTGGAACTGGGACTGAGACTGGGACTGGGGACTGTCGAGTCATCACGACAACGCTGAGCGGCGACATTTGCCGGTGAAAGTTAAGCCAATCATCGCAACAATGTCGACATGCTGCATTTTTCGCTAACAGAGACATGAATTTCAATACAAATTCGCCAGTGTTCGGAGTGGATGTAATCCATCGATGATCTGGGATCGAATGCATTCAAAAATTTCACATGACGCTGAGGAGCAGGATGACGAGGCAACTGAGGCAACTGAGGCAACTGAGGAGCCGGCATCCCATCTCGTTTCACCCGATGCTAATTTTTGACGTTCTCCGAAAGGGTACGGACTATGGCGAGGAGTATGTATGATCAGTGCCCTATATGGCAGGCGCAGTATAATGCAATCCAATCCCAGCAGATCTTGTCAACCCGTCGGATTTGATATTCTTGCGGTAATGGAATATATGTAAAGCAGATGTAAATCGCATTATTTACCAGATTTGTGAATCTTGTTTTTTTTCGGCTGCAGCTTAATTTGGGCTAAAGAAAGTTTGAAGAATATATTTTTGGGAATTCATAACATTGGATATGTATTTTATTTTAGATTAAGAGAATCAAGATTCTCTGGTATTAAATCAGATTTCCCATGCCTCCCAGTGTTTAAACAAATATTTTCAAAAGCTGGAAGTCCCAGGACATTGCTTAAGAAATCATTAAAATATTTGTTAACAAGCTTAGACAATTTGCGCAGTGTAAATATTTTTTTGTAATCATAATGAAGTAATGTACTTCTTTTTAATTTATTTGCTGTTGTCAAGATTCTCAGCAATAGTTCCCTATTATTCTTAATTAATTAATTAATGTACCAGAACATTGTTAAAAAATTCTTGCTGTTAAATTTGGGCTTAATAAAAATTCAATATTTTTGGGAACTCATAAAAAATACATTGAATGTGATATGTACTTCTGTTTAATAATATTTATAATTGTCATGATTCCCATATGTCATGTTTGTCATATTTGCTAGTGTTTCAAAGAATATTTAAAGCTTTAAAACTTATAAAAAAATTAATTATAATAATTAAACGGTATTTTATAAGGTTTTTCCATTAAAAGCCAAGGTGTGGCAAAGTTGTTTGTTAATAGTTTTCTCAGCAAATTGCTTTCCAAATATAAATATTTCCTAAATACCTCAAGGCCTCACTTCAAATTTCATAGAATATATTTTCTAAAAGTTCTTTAAGCATAAAATGGAATAATTAAAATTACCTTTTGTGGTTTAAAGATATTCTTTGGCATTTAAGGGAATTTAAGGTAGCATTTCTGTTGACGGCTGACGGTTGTGTTTTGCCCCAGCACATTTCTCGCTTTGACTTGCTAAACTTTTGCAGTCATCTCTCTCCATTTTCCAGCCACAAGGCCACATAAATAACATAGTTGCATTTGGTGGAGCCCCGACTGCGTCCGTCTTCGTCGTCCGACTGCCTCGACTTGCACTCGTCATAAATTTTAATACACATTTTGGTTTGCAAATTGCTCTGGCAAGATGCAATTCGCGCTCCTTGGCAGACTGTTGCTCCTGCCGCTGCTCCTGCTCCTGCTCCGGCTCCTGCTGTTGTCCTTTTGCGACAACTGTGACGAGCACGTCAGCTTTTTGATTGACTGGCTAAGTTCAGTTCAGCCGATTTCCGACTTTATATACATATACACCCCCTGCCTTACCCCTCACGCACTCGCTTAGAACGGCAGCAAATTGCATAATTTTTACATAAATATGCCGACTCGCATTCATAATCATAAAAAAAGGGTTAGCCTTGTTCTCCTTGCTCCTCTTTGTATTATTTATTTGGCCTCATGCCCGCCTGCATATATTTTTTAATATGCAGCCTAATAGGCACTCCACTGCAAAAAAACAAAAACAAACATATGATAAAATGTATGCAAAGCCAAGGCAGCAGGAACAACAATGAATGGAAATGAAAATGTAAATAAAAATGAAAATGAAAACGAAAAAGCGCCCAGTGCATAAAATATTTATGATGGCGAATTGTGTTGGCCATATTTTCAGGTTCAATGACGGCTTATAAAGCTCCAGCGCGGGAATGCGAAATGCGGAATGATTCATGCGTAAAACAACGGCAGACAATCGTTGTCTTACAGGTGGATGCTCTGTATACTACCTGGTAGTAGTTGTAGGGATAACAATGGCGAAAAAGTGCAGGGATATGCAGGGGCCATTTTTGGGCTTGTTTTGACCGCCCAATTGCTCTTTACCAATCAGGAAAACATAGTTTCATTTTTTACATTCAAAAAACTAATACAAACTTTGTGAATTTTTCAAAAAAATATCTTGAAAATATTTAAATAAATTGTCTATTAAAATGAGAAGATAAAAACTCCAGAAAAATTCAAAATCTAGAAAATTATTTCATGCATAAAATATTTATTTCAGAAAAAAGAGCGCCGAGATAAGAGGAGCTATTTTTTCCATTTATAAATTTTTTTTCATTTTTTATATAATTTACTTGAAAAGATAAATACCAGAGACCATAGTCATTATAATAATATTTTTTTTTTATAAGGCCCATAAATATCTTTTGTACGTTTTGTACAATATTTTGTGTAAATATTATTTGTTAAGCCAAGATCAAGTTCAGAACTTAAATAACAGATTGATTAACATTTACAGAGTCTAGATAAAATATAAAAAAATATATATTTATATAATAATACAAAGCAAAGGTTTTTATGTTAAACAAGAATCTTATTTCGATTAAAAGGAAGTGAGTTTGCATTTACTTTAGCATACCAATATTTTTTGTAGAAATTTCCCCTATATAAATACTGAAAATATGATAAGTTTCCGAAAATGTAAATCGGAAAACAAGGACAGGAGCGATAAGCAAGCGCAGCCATGGAGACTGGCCCACATTTCCAGCATCGTTGCCCCTTTTTGGTGCCCCTGTAGCTCCACACCCATCCCTTATAGCCATTCCCATTCAGACAGTAAAAAGCAACGAGCTGTGAAAGTCAATTGCATGCAAAACTGTGCCATTGTCAGTGGCATTTGCCATCGACCAGCGGGGGAGCAGGGCTGGGTCCTGGACCAGGACGACCTCGAAAGGATAATAAAGAGGGGTGGGAGGGAGGACAAACAGGGCAGCACCGCAAAATGGCCACCACAACAGCAGCAACGGCAACGGCAACGGCATACGAGCTGGCCATAAAGGACATGCGGGTCAAAAGGACACCCACACAGCCATCGAATGGAGCCAAAGGCCTAGCCACCACGTTCCTGGTTATAAATGGCAGTCATAATAACTGGGTTAAATGCCAGACGTTCTCCTTACTGGGTCAGTTCGAGCCAGAGTCTTGGCCAAGCCCATGTGTTGATCTGCTGTTGATTTTGTCTTGTGCGCCGCAGTCGCCGGTCTCGAAACTAATTACCAATAGTTCAGGGGTCACTTTCCCATCTTTAAACTGCAATTAAGTGGCTGAACTGCTGCTCGAAGACACCAAAGACCGTGGCGATTATAAAGCAATCAAGCGACTCGGAACTAAGAACTCGAACTCGAACTCGAAGGAGCTCTGGGCCCACTTCACATCATTTGCAAAATCATAATTCGCGTGTTAAGAGCGCATTAGTCTCACGTTGATTTATCACAGCAGGTACGAAACGGAACGGTAACAGAGTGCGAGAAACTGGGTCTGGGTCTTGGCTGTGGCCAGCTGGATATGCTCCTTCTAGTGGTTGCTCCTCCACCATGCCAGCCTCGCTCTCACCTGCCTCTCGCTCACCAATCTCCATTCCGCCAGCAGCGCCAATTGTCATGCGGTTTTAATAACCGAATTGCTTGCTAATTTTTGGCCAAGGAAAGTTTAAAAGAACAGTGATGGGAGTGGGCCAGAAATTCCACACAAGCCTTAAGAAAGTTTCCTAAAATTAAATCTAAGATTTAGGCAAGATTCTATCTTAACTTTCTCTGAAATTTGGTTACAGACTAGAAGCTCTATTAAATATGAAATAAAATTTTGGACATGAAATAAAATTCCTAAAAATAATATAAAACTACAAACCAATCAATCTGTTGAAAATTAACCCACTTAACCACCAATTAACCCCTAAATCCAGCTATAAACTCACGAATCTCTGTTGGATTTGCATTTCACGTGGCTCACGCATCGCTAACCTGAAGATTGGGCACCCGCTGGCTATAGAGACTACAACCATGTGCTCCTCCTCTCTGCCAGCTGGAAATTCGTTAGGCCGACGACTTATTTTGGGCCAAGAAAAAGAAAGGGGCTTTCGGGGGACGAACACGAGACGACTCCTTGGAGCCAAAGTGGAGCAAATTTATGCCCAATTTCATGCGAGTGGCAAATGATTTATGCGACAGGCGCATTGCAATTGCCAAAAAGGATATGTGCGTTGATTCCACATGGCCGCAGGACAAATAACTTCATTACGATTCCCGCTTTGAGTTCGACTCGGATTTGGATTCGTATTCGGTTTTGGATTCGGAGGAAAGGTCTGCCCCTTTGGTAATGACGTTGCCGATGTTCCTGCCTGTCGGCCTGGAATTGCGGATTGCGATTTGGATTTGGTTTTGGGATTGGCCTGCGATTGGGCTTTTTGGGCTCGGGATTGGGATTGGGATTGTAAAATATATGCAAGGCAAATCGCACGATTCTCGTGATGTTGCTCATATTTGGGCACCGTAACAAGCCAGGCAACACGCGACAACAGCAACATCCGCAGCAGAAGCAGCAGCAGCAGCCGCAGCAGCATCGCAGCAACACCAGCAACCGCAACGCGAGAAAATCACATTCTACTTATGGCGTGAATTTCGCGGTCGTCCCTGCACAGGGAGATAAAATGTTAGGATTAAGTAAAAGCCATGGAAAATGAGAAAATTATCCATTAGATGTTATAAATATGAAATACAGCCAGCCGTTATAGCGATATAAAATATTCCTAAATATATAGAGGATACAAAAAAATATTACCCTTATATATTTTAAGTTAAAAACTTTCTCTAATAATTTATCCATATTTAAATAATTATTTATTTATTTCTTTAAATATTTCCTGATTACTAGGAAATATAATCACTTACTTAACTTTGTTTAATGAAAAACCCGATTATTTCCTCTGTAACATTTTTTTCTCCAAACTTTGGCACTTGGCGCTGCCGAAATTCGATTTGAAATTCCCAAAATCAAATTTAAATGCAGCAAAGAAATGGCCAGGAAGTCACGGCATTTGAACCATTTGTTTAGGCCCAAAAATAAAAGAACCGAAAATAAACTGAGATAAACCACAAAACCGTTAGCAGGCTACACGTGTACGTATGACAACGTTGGCCATTAAACGGCAACACAGTTTTCTGTTAATTGCGCAAAGTGCCAAGTGGCAATGCCAATGCAAATGCAAATGCGAAAATATGTTAATAAATAATTGGCAGCACGAGCAGCGCCGGTCACATTTGCATCTGTGACCTGCATTTAAGTGTTCCCTGCCTCCCCGGGTTGGCCATAAAACAACTTGGCTGTCGGCTTATGGGATTTCAGTGACAGCCCGCGACGCCGCAGTCAAAATGTCCTTAAAAGCAACTCTTTTTTCGCTCCTTTTTTTTGCTTTTGCAATCTGTTGCGGCAACTTTTTGCACGCACTTAATTAAGACGACAAGTGAACGACCTCGGCTGTCAGAGGAAAGGGTCTCTGGGATGCTTAGAGTTCGCGGCTCAGCGCGGATCAGCGCCTTAAATATGAATTATTGCCGAAATGCAGCCGGAGATGCGATTGGGAGCGATGCTCAGATGGTTGGATAAGATAAGCTCGAAGGGGGAAAGTGTACACTGTTCAGGAAGAATTAAAGCCAGAGAAAATATTGGAAAAAATTGTTACATTTTTCTTTAAAATATATCCCACTCCCCTTAAGCCATATATTTTTATAGGCAACACCAGTGTCTCCTGTCCCTGTACTTAAAAGATAATACAATCTTTATAGAACCTAAAAAATACGTTATACTCTCAGTGCAGCAAATATAATTCCACAAAAAATTAAACTGAAAGCGGCGACCTGACTCTGTTTTAGCATCACTTTTATATGGGATTTATTAAGTCATTAAATAGCAATCCTGAGTCACGCTAATCAAGTCTATAAGCAAAAGATTCTGGGAGTATATATCATAAAAGGCTCCCCCCTCTCGGAGTGGCCCATAAAAAGGCCACAAATCCTGCTTGGGAACAGACTCATCCGAAACGATCCGAGGCGATCGCGGGCAGTAACAACAAATAAAATATATTTTTGCGTAGTAATAAAAAGGCCAACAACGATTGCACTTCACACCTCATTGAGATTGGCCATAAAGATGCCTTAATAACTCAGCTAAGCCGACTGGGACTCCGATTCCTGGATCCTCTGCTCCCGAACCACCTCTGAATCTGGATCTGGATCTGCTCTCCTACCCGCGGACCTGTCAGTATCGTTTATGACTGCCCATATTTAATTTGCCGGCCCGACTCGATGGCCAATTGAAGCGTTTTTCGATAAGGGGCAAAATTCATAAATACGAGTATGAAAATGGCTTCATTTCGTGCACGACTCGGACGGCGGCGGTTGCGACGACTCCGACTCTCCGTCGGTCTCGCCCTTCGCGTATCGCTTAAATTAAAACTTAAGTTTCAACACTCGCAGCTTTCTGCGATACAGGGCCATTATATATTTTATGGCCAAAAGCAAACACAACTTGGAGGGGAGCTAGGGATGGCAGGGAAATATTTAAATTCGATAGGTAAATCGAGGTTTAGGGAATATAATTTTTGTTAGCTATTTGTATGTTTATTTAAATTAATTTAATCATTTACATTATTATCTGGGAGCGTTTATTAAACCTTTTTAATTTAAAACTAGTCACTTTTAATTATAAATATAAATTGTACTATCGATTTTATCGCCAATTTAATCAATTAATATTCTTCGAATTATTTTGAAAATGTTTTGATATAAGCAATATATTTTCAGAATTTCTATTATTTTCGATACTTTATTTATCGATTTAATTATAAATATACATAAGATTATCGATCTTTTCGATCAATTGATATTCCTAAAATAAATTTGAAAATGTTTTGGATATAAGGAATATATTTTCAGAATTTCTATTATTTTCTATAATTTATTTATCGATTTTAAAGTGATATTTGATCGATATATTTTTTAGATCTTGGAATACATTAAACTTTTATCAAACAAATACTCGCAAATTAATTTACAAATCTTTTTATATATATATATTTAACTCGATTTTCCTTCGATATATCTTATCGAAAGCTGCACATCCCTAACGCTAACTCAAACTCGGTGGCGGTTGCTGACAATGGGAAAGGCGTTGCACTTTTATCTGACAAATGCTCGTATATCTCGAAAGTTGTTCGGGAGCTGAAACGAAACTGACCCTCACATTCATTTATCAAATGCCGGGGAATATGTCGCCCTGGCCAGGAGGAAAGTACTGCTGGCTGGCTGGCTGGCTGACTCCCTGGCTGGCCCGTGGCCACACCTCCAAACGGCGATCCTCTCTAGAAGTCGGGACTGCGACTCTGGACCCCAAAGATGCTGCTGCTGCCTCCGAAGCGATCTGCCGGCTACTTCATCATCATCTAAAATGTGCAGCGCGTAGTCATGGCCTGACATTTTTGAGTCGCCATCATCGTGGTGGCTCTTGTTGCTGCTGCTGCTACCTCTGATGTTGGATGTTGCTGCTGTGTCCGCTGATGTTGCTGCCGTGCCCCAAGATGTAGCCTGTTGTCTATGCCTTGCCCAACGGCAGCAGCAGCAGCAGCAGCAGCAAAAAAAGGTAGCAACATCGGCCGGTACAGAGAGTGCCTTCTCGATGATTAATTGACTTTCAAAATTGCTGAAATTTTTAATTTATTATACGCGCCAAAGTGATTAATCAGTGGGAGAAGAAAAAAAGAGGCGAAAATAAACAGCCGCGGAGTGAAGGGCCGGTCGGCAAGGTAACCGCCGCGGCAATCTTCGAGACCGAAAGTGGCCAGAAAGAAGGTAAAAACCAGGCGGACAATCGCAAAAACACAGCATTCGAGTGTCGCTACCAATCCTTTGAGCTCATCGCTCAACGTTGAGCGTCGTTTAAGGCTTTTAATTGCCGACAATGTTGCTGCCGCAGTTGCTGGTGGGTTCGAGGAGGTTTCTGTCTCTGGATTATGGACTGACGGGCGAAATGTAGGTGAGAGAGCCACAAGCCTGTTAGAAAAGAAAGTTGAAGATTGGCCAAGGGGGTTTTTTGAGATAATTCCCAGAATATGTAATGTGAAAGATATAGAAAAAAAATTTAAAATTATACAAACAAACACCTTTCCCTATCTGACTAATTATTTACCTGCTGAATAATTGACAAATTAGCTTCACTTATAAAAAATACATTTCATAATTAGGCCGCCGTCTGATGGACTTCGCGATTGCAGCTGCAGCTGCTAATTTATGCAAGGACGAGTCGCTAAGGACAGTAGTCTCCTCCTTGGCTTGGCCACTTATGAAAATTGGATTTTTACACTCCATTCTTGATGGAATGTTTATTGAGCTGTCATGTTGCTGTTGTTGCTACACAGGCTCAATAATTTAAATATCAAAATTGTTAGCAATTTGCACGCCCCGCCAGCAGCAGCAGCCGAAGCAGCGGCGGCAGCAAACTTGGCTAACAACGGCAACAATTGCTAATCAAATTAAGCAATTATCTTGTTAAGAGCGGAGAAGTGGCCAACAAAAGGGAGCTGGACTGGAGACTCCTCCTGGTGCATGGTGCATTTCATCATTGCCAATCAAAATATATATAAAAATAGCTCACACCTCGCGCTGGGCCTGGGCCTGGTTTCCAGCCAAGGTTTTCCAGCAAAAAGGCGTTGCAGCAGCTACAACAAATGCAAAGTGCACATTGTGCGAGGGCATAAAGCCCGCAGAGTTTATAAAGTCATAATAATGCCAGGGAATACGCTTAAAATGCAATTTATCGCCAGAGCAAGAGCTTGGAAAATAACAAAAAGTACGAAAAAAAAAATTGATGACGACGACAACAACAACTTGTCCGACGAACTGACAGCCATCAAGCGTCAGTCATTTTAGCCAACTGGCCAGGGCCTGGCTTCCAGCTCGTGCCAGCGAGGAGCACCGCCCGTGTCGTGTCACGATCCCCAATCCCCAAGCAATTTGGCAATGAAAATAAACAAATTCAAGTGTTTGGCCTGCCCAGAAAATGTACCAAGTCAGCACTCATCTCTAGAGTCGATGCTTAAGCCGGACAGCGGCGGCTTTCCTGCGGCGCTTTTAGCCAGAATATTGCCGGTGTTGCTGGCTGGCTGCCTTTGTGGCTGGCTGGTGTTCTCTGGGTGTTGCTCCTGCGCCTGGGAATGGCAACGCAAAAATTAAGACATTTTATAAATTGCGCGCGGATTGGGGGGAGGACGCGGGGGGCAACCCTTAACGTGTTGCGCATTTCTGTGCGATTCGCCACGGCAACTGACCGAAACATTGGCCCATCAACATCGGCCACGGCCAAGAGCCAGAGTCAGAGCCAGAGCCAGAGCAACTTTGCAACACCAACAAGACATTCCCATTGTCGTAGAGCTCATCAGCAACATCATCATCTCGAGGCAGTCGGCCATCAAGGAGGCTCCATTTGATTGCCCGAAAAAACCCAGCAGAGGGAAATCTTGCTCCAGCCGAAAAGCCACAATCTCCACACCTTGAAATCGCTGGCTTAGGGCTCAGGGCTAGTTGCAACACAGTCAGGTTATTGAAGCAACTACAAAATATTATTTGGCACAAACTTTACTAGTTAAAGCCGCAAAAAAATAATATAAAATATAAAAACATTAAGAAGTATATAAAAAATATATATATTAACCCTTTTAATAAAGTCTAAATAAATACAAGAGAAAGGAATTAAATGTATTTAACAACATTTTTTAATTTCTCTCCATATTCTTTCTATATCTAGTGTCTTCAGAAAATCAAATTCTTAATATTTTTCTGATTTTATATTTTATCTTTATGACACATGTTGCCGCACTGTGTCAAATGTGTTGCCGGCGTTTATAGCGGCCACTCCCCCAGCAACAATCAGTTGATTCTCTGGGCTTCCCTGTGGCTCTGTTAGCGCCAAACTCCATTCTGACCGCTTAACGAAAATTTTGTTTATGATCATCTCTATTCAGATTTTCTGGCCAGATGCTGTTGCCACGCCCACTCGACGCTATCACGCCCAAAACAGCGATCGCTGTCATTGTATAAGTTGAGGCACAGAAACAAAAGAAGTAGAAATATTAAGGATTAATAATTTTATGATTTAAATTAAAATAAATAAAATCTTTCCTGATACACAAATATTTATTCAAGGATTCTATTATTATTATCATAAATCTATCAATAATAATACACTTTTAGGCAGTAAAGTTGTAAATAAATTGGGATTTTTTCATTTAAATTTGGAGTATACATTTTCATATTTATTCCCCGTGCACTTGCTGTTTGCTAGTTTTTTTTTTGAGTTTCTGTTGCAAGTCGTTTTCTAACGCATGTCAATGAGGAAAGTTGCAGCTTAGCTTAGCTCGGCTCGGCTCCTCCTTCTTCTGCCAACTCCTTTGGCAAATTTTCATTCCTCATCAGTGGATCGTACACACACTGTGCTGGGTGTGTTCCTCACTTATCTCGCGCTCATATTTATGTTAATGTTTCTGTGCGCCGAACATCAAAAGCCAAATGCTAACGGTTCTCGTTCTGGTTCGGGATCGGAATTGGGCCCAAAAGCTGAATATCGCATAATTCCGGGACAAGTCATGCCAGGAAAGTGTCTGGCTGGAAAATTTATGTTTCCTTTGTGTTGCCAATATATTTTTATATTTTTTGTTAAGGTATTCCTTAGGGTTTAATTAATACACGTACTTGGGCCTGCAAAAGAAATCCCCCAGAAATATGGGTCAGGCTTTCCTTGGGCTAAAGTGCAAAGAGTTTAGCTTTGAGAAAGTTTAGCGATGGCTTTGATAGGAAATTGGCAAAGATATGAGATGGGAACGTTCAACACATAGAAAAATAAATATTAAGAAACTTCGAATACATATAAAAACATAAATAGTTACGGAAACTTTTATCAGATAATTTGTAAATTAATTTAAAACCGCATTGCTTCTGTGCTTGAAGCGTAGCGAATCTAAAAATATTTCCCAGTCAAGTCTGAATTCAATTTCAATTTCTTTTAGCCCCCCAGAGTTGGAGGCCATCTATCACTGGCTTCTTCTGCGGACCCCAAAAGGTTCTCCGATTTCAGCCGCCACTAATCACCCGCAAATCTCGATTGCAGCTGCCACAAATATTGGCTACCTCGGAGCTGCCGTTCTAGCCGCCGCAGAGCATGTACTTAAATTTGATATTTTAATAAATTAAAGCGCATTGAAACTAATGCGGTGAGTACACCCGCCGTCGGTAGCCTGGGATCCAGGATTGGGAATGGGAACGGGGACGGAAACGAGAACCGGAGCGGGGAGTGCGATGCCTGCCAACTGATTGCGATTTGAAATATTCAATGGCCACGCCGAACAAGCAGCTAACAGGAACAAGCGACAAGAACTTCTGTTTTGGCCAAGATTGGGCGAGGGAGGTAAGGGAAAAAAGCACTGAGAAAAATTCAAATAAAACCCTTAATAGTTAATTTAAAAATATATGTAAATTTAATTAAAGAACTGAACAATTTCCTTAAGTACTTCTTTAAGATTTTATTAGTTTTGATATTAGAACTTGGTTTTCTTTCTGAAAAAATTCAAAGGTAAATTCTAAATAAATCAGCCAACAAATCTTAATATTTAAACCTTTCTCTTAACATTTTCCTAGCAATTTTTCCGAGTACATAACCAAAGAGTAGACTGAATCTGGATTGCAGTTAGGTCCGAACGCATGATTGGCATACCCAAGCCGCGCTGACCAGGCCAACACTGTAATGAGCCAGGGAGCTGGCTATCTTGGCCTGAGCAGGAGCTGGATTTTTAGCTGCAGTCGGAGCTGCCCACCACCAACCTGGTGAGGCCTCGAATCTCCATCTTGTGGTGGTAACCTAGCTAGCTCTGCCTGCCTACCTACCTACCGGTGCGATCAGCGATAAGTTTGGGGACTGCTGCTCATATACGAGAAATGGTTTTGAATTCTCTCGTCTAGTGTTTGATTCTTATTAAAAGATTGGCGAAAGCATCTTACAAGCGCATTGCAAATTGCAACTGTCGCTTACCCAATCCGGGGACTTCTGGCCAACAAGAACCCAGCCCAAAACAGACACAAAGAAAAAAGATGTCTTCTAACTGAAAATATGATTTTTTTGTTTCATAAAGATAAAGATAAAAATTCAACACATTTAAGCTTGTAATTTTTGCAAATATATCTTAGAATATTTGGCAATTTTTCTACTATTTCAGTTATATTTTTTCCAGGTGCAGCCACATCCCACAGGTGTCTTTTGGCAGATATAGTATTTTTTCTGCTACCTCTGCATACAATTAGCCTACAACGTGGCTTGTAATTTATTTAAAATCTCTACCTCTTCCCCTCTCCAGATTCGAATTGAAATTTCTGGTTTATGAACCATAAACTTAATCAGAGAAATAATCAGCAAAGAGCAAACATGCCAAGAGTCAAAGGCAGAAGAGCGAAAAAAGGCTTGGCATTGGAATAAATCTGGCCGAAAGTGCACCTTTTTTTTGAGGAAGAGCCTGCAAAATAAAAAAGGTTAAAAGAAAGAAGGCCAAATGGCAGAGCAAAGGCAAAGGCAACGTTTTTTATCCTGAGCCAAGAAATCACTTTCGGTATTGTGTTCCAAAAGGCTGACCTGATACTCGACTCGGATTCAGGTGCAAATGCATCTCTCTCTCGAGCTTATCAAATTCCTGGCCAAGTGCCACTTACTCCGAGATCCCTGCTCCCTGCTAAACTATTTATTCGTTCTAACAGTTTGCAAATTGCTTCTCATGTGGGTTGAACTTTTAATAACAAGGCAGGCAGGCAGCCAAAGGAAGAGAAATCTCAGCAATTTATATGGCTGCGAATCGGCTCGGTTTCCTAGGCGGGTGCCCGTTTCATGAATGGATTCGCCTCGGTTCGCCTTCGTTTCTCTGGCCTTACTTTCTGGATTTTAGCTTGGCAATGGCCCAAATTGTGTGAAGCGAATGCTGGCTATCACTTGAAGAAAGTGGCATACAAATTAATTTAATTTAATTTAATAATACAGAGCTTAAAAAAAAAAAAAAAATTAAATTATATAAAGTGAAAATTAGATTAGTATATAATATTCCAGAACATCTAAAATAATTTTGAAATCGAATTATAGCCTACTTTTGGCAGCCAGTCATTGCCTTTTTTTTCGGACTGCCTTTAGGTAATATTTTGGAGAGAAGTGCCATAAAAATAGTATAATTTAAGAAGAATATTTATTTACAGAGCCTATAGAAATAATAATTAAAATATTATAAAAATAGAAAATTACATAAGTATATTCCGAAATATCTAAAATAATTTTTAAATGGAATTATAGCCTACTTATGGTTACATTAATTGTATGTAACCTAATCATTGCCTCCTTTTTCGGGCTGCCTCTAGGCAATATTTTGGAGAGAAGTTTAAATTGCTTTTGTTATAAAAGTACTTGTCCTATCGAGCTGAATTTTGGTATACAGAATAAATAATATTTTACAAAAATAAAGAACTCTAAAACTTTGCTAAAGCTTCTCTCTCTGCATTGAACGCAATGCAATTACTTATCACAGTATGCTCCAGACCGAAGGTGACCATCGGGCGATGCGATGCTCTCCGGCTCAGCACTCTGGCACTCTGGCATCGAAATTACTTCACAGTTGACTATTCGGTGCCCGTGCCTATGAGTATGCAAATGTCTAGTGTGCTGGACACGACTATTACCTGTCACATTGTCAGGTGATTGCGAAATTGTTGCGTTACGCCAGCGCCCAGCAGAACCCAACAGCGAACTCTGAGATACGAATGGCGAATGGCGGCCTTAAATTTGTGGGAAACATCAACTGCGGCTATGGGCGAGACTAAGTGCCCGGGCACCCCATTGATGGCAGTTGGAAACGTGACTCGAACGTGACGTTTGTGCAAACAGGAAGATGCCAACTGACAGCAGCGGCAGACGGCACAGCGCGCTTGGAAACTTGGAAACTTGCAAACTGGCAAACTGCTGGCAATGGGGCAACAGTTGGCCGGAGACAAGAGTTAATACAGTTCGGCGCGGTTTCTTGACTTGATTGCCGGCGACGTCGTTGGTGGTAGTTGGCCGTGGTCAAGGCGGCAAAGGAAACCGAATCCCAAAGCCAAAGCCAAAGCCAAAAAGCAAACGCAAACTCAGATCCGAACTTAAGTCCCCAGCCCAAAAGTCAGGCCAAGATCCGAGCCCAAAACGGTACTTGCAAAATTACTTAAAGTGCACAGTGGAGCCAAAGTTAATTAAATTGTAAATATAAAGCTTAAAAAGAAGATAATCAAATTTATGTTTAGACGGAATCAAACCTACAAAGCCAATCATATATTCTAAAATGTTTCTATAACCAATTTATAGAAGAAAAATTATTTTTTTAATTTAATTAAATTATTTTAAAGTTCAATGTCACACTTCTATATAAAAATGCAAAATGTTGAGATTGATCGTTGGCAAAATAAGTACTGATCAAGTTTCTTGGCAAAAGACAGAAAGAATCCTATACTAAATGCGTTATACTTTTAAAAAATTCAAAGAAAAAAAATATATTTAAGATTTCGCCTACAAAACTCACTGCCTGGCACCACTGTGACCACCTCGAAGCCTTGACTTTGAATGCGTTGAACTTTTGTTTGCACAAACTTGGCCAACAGGCAGAGGCGGTTCCCTTTTGCCAGCCCGCTGCTTTATCAGCACTCACATCATATTTACAATATGGAAATCATTTGCATTGTAATAATTTACAATTTCGCTGCGTAGGCCGAGCTGGATGTGGCTGTGGATGCTTGCTGGTCCTCAACAAAGCCTTGTAATTGATGAAAGCCCCCCCAATCGCTATTAATGTCATCGATAACAACTTCGATTCTGTGTCGAGTGAGTGGCGTCCAGTCTCCGGGCCTAGCTCCAGGTCCAACTCCGAATCCAAGTCCAAGACCAAGTCCAGGTCTAAGTCCCTGGCCTGGCAAGAGTTACAAGCTCGTAAACGTCGACAACACAAATCAAAACATGTCACAAACAGTTGCTACGCCTCGAAAATTCCTGGAAAGCCCCGAACAAACGCTTGTGGGTCGCTTACTTCCTGGTGCAAATGCTGACAGCGTTTCTCTGGAGGAAGAGAAAGGAAAGGGGCTAATTTATGGGACTCGTCAAGCTGGAAGGGTTCTCTTAATAATTCCCAAAACATTTAGGGCAAGATAACTTCACTGTTGTATTTATTTTGGAATTTTGCTTTAGATATAATTAAATATACAAGAAATGGAATTGAAAGTCTCTTAAGGAATGGAAAACAGGATATTTTAGGACATACATATAAGAATAATTTTTTGGTTATTTGTTTTGAAATATTTTTTCACTCATCCAAATTGTGAGGACCAGCGTTCTCCCGGATCCAATTTATAAAGGAGACTACCTTCGTATACACTGCAGGAGTGTTAAGTGGACACTTATCAAGACTAAAGGATGTAATGCCAAGCACAACAAAGTCCCCCTTATGCCTGACAACAAGAGGTCCTCCTGAATCTCCATTGCATGCCGCGTCCTGTCTTTCAGCTATGCATATTTGTGAGGATCCGATTTCCATGGTAACACCTTTCTGATGCCACTTCTTGCATTCGGCATGTGATAGAATGGAAGTGTGGAAGTACTTCAATTTCTCCTGATAAATGTTTGTGCCATCAGCTAGAACTAGTTGTAGTAAAAGGAGTTAGAAAAGTCGTACTTAATATTCGGTTGTGGCAACTTGGCTGGTTTGATGTACTCATCAAAGGCCACGTCGAATGGAAGCTTAATGAGTGCAATATCATTATATGGATTGTGATTGTTAAAACGATCGTGTTCACTATGAATAACAACACTAGTTCCTTTGATCACCAACTGCTGTTGGCCCACTTCGTTATTATTCGATTTGTCCACAGCTCCAAAGTATATTTTAATAGCGTAGCTAAAGTTTAATTAAATATGAATAGTGTGCTGGGAAAATATGGGATATAATAAAGCCTTTCTTACATGCTTGGGTTTCTAAGGCAGTGAGCTGCCGTCAGTATAATTCTTTTGGATATCAAAGTACCACCGCATGAAGCTTGCCAAATAGGCTCTGGCCCGTTTGAAAGATCAAGCAAATCGTAGAAAACTTGATAAGGAAATTGTTTTGGAGCCGCAAAGTTGCCATTGATTATTCGTTGGTGTTCATTCGAAATGGTGGATCCGAAATGAGCTACAAGCAGAAGTGTATTGAAGATTAGTTGTCCCTTCATGTTTATAGAAGACTAAAAACTAATGTTCTGGGCTTAACTTACTCTATTTATACTCTGAAACTTTCAGGAAAAACCAATATATCTTCGTTATTTATTAGGCAAAGGAATTTCAAGAAATAATTAAATTATTACTTTCTAATCACTAACTTTTCCATTCTGCTAATCTTATGGTTCCTAACCTTGAAAAATTCCAGGAAAGCTCCAAACAAACGTTTTTAAGTCGCTTACTCTCCGGTGCAAATGCTGTCAGCGTTTCTATAGGGGAACAAAAAGCAATCGCTAATTTATGGGAGTCGTCAAGCTAGAAGGGTTCTCTAATAAATTTTAAAACATCTACGCAGGAAAAAAAACTGGAAAAATGTCTTCAATTTTAATCGGCATAGTTTAGGACTTTCTTAGCCCAAGTATGAAAATACTTAATTTTTAATCCGAAAAAATTTTAAATCTAAAAAAATACCTTGAATTTTTTTTAATTAATAGTCCTGAACAATATTAACATTAAGGCTTATTCTTTAACTTCATGGGAAAGATTCTTTTTATAAATAAATTATAAGTAAATAAATTCTATTATAAACATGCTAATACCGTTACCGATAGTATTAACCTTGGCGAGTATTCCGTCTGTGGAATCTCGTTTGGCTAAGGAAGAGCATAGGCTTAAGAATCAGGAAATAATGAGTTCAAGCCACGCCCGATGCTACATTTTACTATAATTTTTTCTTTATTTATTTATTTAATTATCTTTATTTATAAGATTTGAATTCGTGTGTCTGTAAGAAGAAAGTGCGAATTTTTTCTGAACATTTTATTAGTGATCAGATATTATAAAATAGTTCAAAATTTTCAATTGAAATCTTTTACTGGAGGTTGATATTATTTTTCAACATTTTTTCACTCATCCAAACTGTGAGGACCAGCGTTATCAAATATCCAATTTATATAGGAGGCTACGCTCGTAAACTCTGCTGAATGGTAGCCTGTGCACATTTGCTCAAAACTTATAGATGCTATGCCAAGCACGACAAAGTCTCCGTTATGCTTGACAGCAAGAGGTCCTCCTGAATCTCCGGTGCAGAGCGAGTTCTGACTTTTAGCGATGCATATTTGTGAGGCTGCGGTAGCATCCCAATAAATCCTCTTCTTGCATTCAGCATATGATACAATGGAGGTGTGGAAGAACTTCAATTTCGGGTCATAAATCCGGGTTTTATTAGGTAGAACTAGTTGTTGTAAAGGGCGTTAGAAAAGTTTTTAAGTTGGAATTCAAAATTACCTTTAACGGCTCCCCAACCTGAGGCAATTGCTTTACTGGAGTACTTAATATGTGGTTGGGGCAACTTTGCTGGTCTTATGTACTTATCAAAGGCCACGTCCACTGGAAGCTTAATGAGTGCAATGTTGTTAAAAAACTCCGTACTTCCCGATGCATCGTAATCACTATGAATTACAACATTTGGTTTTCTGACCACCAGCAGTTGTTGACCGACTTCCGTTTCATTGGATTTGTCCACAGCTCCAAAATATATTTTAATTGGGGGGCTAAAGTAAATTAGATATGAGAGTCCCGTTGGAAAAATCAGGAAAATATTTAATCATTACTTACATGTCTGGGTTTTTAAAACAGCTAGCTGCCGTCAGGATTATTCTTTTGGATATCAAAGTACCACCGCATGCTTGGGTCCATCCAGGCTTTTGCAGGTTTGAAAGATCAAGGAAATCGTAGACAACTTGATAAGGAAATTGTTTTGGAGCGGCAAACTGGCCATTAATTATTCGATGATGTTCACTCGAAATGGTGAATCCGATATGAGCTCCAAGCAGAAGTATATTCAAGAGAAGTTGTCCTTTCATGTTTACTGAAAATTGAAGACTAGAGTTCCGAGCTCTATTTACTCTATTTATACTCTGAAACTTTCGAAGAAAACCCCTATATCTTTGTTATTTATCAGCAAAAGGAATTTCAAGAAGTAATTAACAAAACCGATAACAAACGAAATTTAAATATATTTTTTAATCACAAACTTTTCCATTCTGTTTATCATATGTTTTAGTAGGAATGATTATTAAAATTTCTAACCTCTGCTAGGTATGTAAACTAATTTATTTTAAAATTCCTTGTATATCTTAAATGGCCAGCACTAAGTCATATTTTCACCAAGACAGGAAACCCGACCTGGCAATCCCTCAGCTGACCGAAAAAAAAAAACAAAGAACAGCCGTTAAAAAAAACAATTATCAGATGTCCTGGATTGGCTCAGCCGCATCCCGATTTCGCCGGGGCAACGCCTTAAATCATTTTAAGCAAACACTTGGAGCCCGAACTGGCCGGGCCGTCCGCCCATTGTATGAACTGCGGAGTACCGTTTGGGTTATCAGAAGAAAGCTTATTAATAACTCATATACATAATGCCCAGCATAATCGCTAAATCAAAAACTCCCGACCCCGACATGAGAAATGTGGAAATTGAAAAACGTTTCAGCGCGAGTGGGTTCCGAGAAAAAAAAAACTGAAGAAGAATAACTCAGTTGCGATCCCGAGACCCCCAAAAAAAAACCATCCCAAAAACTGAGTTGAAAAAGAATAAAAATAAAAACCAGAAACTGGGCAACTGAAAACGCCCTGAGCGCGATACTCAACACTTTGGACAAGTTCTTGACACCGACCAAGGATGAGTCTGGAAAAGGGAAAATATTTTTTATTGGCCATTTCAATTATCTTAATGCACTTTAATATGCCAGGCGAGTTGAAAACTTTTTTACCGTTTCCAGTCAGAGTTCCAGTCCCAGTTCAGACGTGTGTTTGTGATTATCAGCTAATAAGGCATCAATAAATTTTGGTAAGCAGCAGCCAAAAAGCCAAAAAGCCAGCAAAAGCAGCTCGCCAAGTGAGCGAAACTCATGGCCAAAAATGCCAGGAGACAGACACGGCTCGGAACGGTCTTGGCCAGATCGCCCCGAGATGATGCCGCAGATTGAGCCGGCCAGATTGCAATTAATTTGCAATAACTTTTGATAAATGCTCGGCTGCGTTTTGGGAGGGAAGTGGATTTAACTTTAACGTCACACGATAACGAGTTGACGCGATTAACTGCAGAGATATTCAGCGCCAGAACCACTCCCGTTAGCTGCGGAATTAGGGATGGCAAAAAATAAGTAGAATATCGAAGGATTTATGAGAAAAAAAATGTATAGATTACCTATTGATGTCCAAGAAAAATTTACTTAATATCAGAGAAGGAATTACGCCAATATCACACTAGATATAAAAAATAAAAATATTGAAATTAAATCGATAAATCGATAGTTACTTTAATATATTGTAAAATGGTCTTATTTATATTGACGATACAGTTTTTAAGTGCCTAATTTGTTACTATATAAAATATTATAACCTAATTAACGAAGCTTAATGAGAGGCTAAGTAAAATCGAAACTTGAAAGATATACAAGATATAAAAAAACAAAAATAAAAAAATTGTATCGGTAACTCGATATTTTCTTTGATATATCGTAAAATGCCCTTCTTTAATGCCCTTGGTTTTTTAATTATCGCAGATTTTTTTAATGTCAAATTATGTACTGAGAAGCTGCTAAAAATGTAACAAATTGTATTATTACTTGGGCATTTTAGTTACTATATATTAGATACTTAATAAAGTATGATATTCCTTTAGCTTATTTATATTTCTTCCAAAAGCATGTGTCATCCCTAAGCAACACCCCAGTGAAATCGAAGGTTCCAAAGCTCTTAGGAGTTTTATCACTTCCTCGAAAATCCCAAATATCCCCGCCGGCCATATCATTTTATTAACTTGCCATCAAACTTTATGCACATCGAAGCTGCAACAAAAAAAAAGAAATAAATAAAATGCCAAACGATCAGTGTAAAAGTTGCATGCGACAAATTTGCCAGGCATTGCTCGGCGCGGGAATGCGGGGAAATATTTGAAAAATTTCATCAATGAGCGAAAAGTTAATAAAAAATAATTAATTTACGAGTATTGGCCGCGCAGGGCGGGGCAAATGGAGTTGGGAACGGATCGGAATTGGCGCTGCAAGCGCATTTAAATTGAATAAAAGTCGCTGAAAGACGGGGCGAGTGGCTTCCATTGCAGCGACGACATTGCAACTGCAACTGCTATTGCCGCTGCCGTTATGCGCTTAACATCTTGGCATCCAATCAATTAGTTTTTATGCGCTTCCATTGCCAACTGTTGTTGCATTGGGACTGGGTCTGAGCCAGGCCAAGCCCCTCTTTCTCTCTCTCTTTTGAGCCATCAGCCGCCGCATCGGCAACAAATTGGCGAAGGGACCGGCGACAACTTGCAGCCACAACGGCAACATCAGCAGCAGCAGCAGCAACTGCCACAACAACGATGACAACTTGCAGCTGCATTAACACTGCACAGGAAAAAGAAAACGATCATTTACAGTTGGTGATCCACTGATCGCAATAGCTTATCATACTTTTAGATATATTTTAATTCAATTAAAAGTATTTTTCAAAAAATAATAATTAAGTTTAGCTTGTTAGTTTGTTTGTTATATATAAACTTTTTTACTTACCTTCCATACTATAGTTACTCACTCTTAGAAAACTCTGTAAAAGTTTAACAAATATTACGTATCAATATGTAATGAAATCAATATTTAATAATAAATAAATTTACTTTTATTTAAAATACAATTTTTTTAAGTGCTTCTTCTTTTCAATAAATTTGACATACTATTTTCAAGCTTATATCCTTAGATAATACATAACTTTACCCCCCCCCAAATCCAAAGAAATATTGTTCTCAACTTCCAGTTTCTCTGTACTTAAACTGTATTCTTTCCAGGTCATATCTTAAGCAGTTTTGGACTAAAACAAAAAAAGACAAACGCAATCGGGGTTAAGACTCTCACGTTGTAATTGTTTCAATCGCAAGCCTGCAGGCAAGTGCAACCAGCAGTTCCTGCTTCTAGGCAAATGTGATACTTTCCCAAAAAAAATAGAAAAATAGAAAAAAAAATAGAGAAAAAGAAAATATCAAAAACTTGAGATTCAGCTGACGGAGTTGCAATTTTTTCTAGCCGGGTGAAATGTTATTCAAATGGCTTTCAAATGCCAACGAAATGTGCGCAAGTTTGCGGTTTCTGCGATTGACAAATCAATTTGGCGATGGCTTTTGGGGGCTGGGATTTGGTTTCGCCTTGGGTTTTTTTTTTTGTCTTTTATATATGTATATATAGCCAGGCCAGAGCCAGAGCCAGAGCCAACACCTGCTGGCTGATGATGGCATTTCTTATTCTTTTTCGGCTGACCGAGAGACACCTTCCTCCGGCGAGGCAGCCACGTCGATCAAAGCCATTCGAACACTTGGCAAATATATGCGCATTGCTAAGCAGCTGGCGGGGATCAGGGGCAATCCTGAGGATCCGGGGATCCGGGGTGCCAGAAGAGGCCGAAAGGGGGCAGAAGGTAAATCGACGACAAGCTGGCGGCAGCTCCGTCTGCATAAATGCATGAGGAGGATGCGATGCCTCCATCTCGAGCTCGAGCTCCGTGGCCACTCGCATCTGCATTTCTGTGGCGGCTTAGCACAACTGCCAATGGCTTTTGGCCAAGTCATTGCCGCTTGTTGTTGCCGTTGCCGTTGCTGTTTCTGTTGCCGCTGTTGCTGTTGCAGTTGCCATTGTTGCTGTTGTCCAAACACAACTGAAGTGCTAAAAACATTCCAATGTCAGGTATTAGCAATTTAAGTTAACCCGCTCCCGCAACGTCGTGGAGCTTGAAGGCGGCTCCGCTGTGACGACTCCACAAAGTGATCCGATCCTGAAGAAAGGAACATTCTCCTTTGATTGCCACAATGTGTGCCTGTCGATGTGAACGCAACAAATTAGACAGCTTGCTAATTTACTCAATGCGTTTCTCATAAATCTCATAAATCATAGCTCTGTGGATAGGGAATATTCTTTTCTTGAAGGCATATTTTCTTTTATAAATAGCATCGGAAATATGGTCTTAAGATGTGCTAGCGTAAGTGCTATTTGCTTATGAAATAATT
The DNA here is from genome assembly GCA_008042795.1 of Drosophila asahinai. Lineage (NCBI taxonomy): Eukaryota > Metazoa > Arthropoda > Insecta > Diptera > Drosophilidae > Drosophila > Drosophila asahinai. The sequence goes on from VNJZ01013300.1 coordinate 114,866, forward strand.
ATTTATTATAGGGTTATGACACAGCATTGATAGGTTCATTGAGTGTGACCTTGTTCTCTTTACCGAAAAAATGTCAAGCAAATAGCATGTATAGCTGTTTTCTTAAACGCATCTTTTCTTTTATTAATTGCCTCAGAAATATATCCCTAAAATCTTTCGTAAGGGCTATCTGTTTATGAAGTCATCATAGGGTTATGGCACTGTGTTCTTACTTTAATTAAGTGTGACCTTAATTACTGTAAAAATGTACAGCACTTTCTATTGACAGTTGACTGTTTTTGTGCTCCAATCAAACCTTCAATTAACGAAAACGACAATGCAGTGTCATAATATAAAAGTCATTAATTTAATAAATCTAATAATATTATAATAATTCTCTGAAATTGAAATAATTTTCATACATTTTCATGGCTAAGCGACCATCCACTGCCCGGGAAAATCCAGAAAATCCCTGAGGCAGGCGAAAGGGCAGCCCTGAAAATGGGGGCGAGGCATTGCAACAACTTTTGCGCGATTCTGCGGTCGGTTGTTTGTGTTAATTGAGTTGTTTGCAGCTTGTGTTGCTGCAGCAGCTTCATGTTGCTGCCACTGCTGCTGCTGTTGCTTGTTTCGTTTGTTGCATTCATTCTCCGTTAAGATTTTTTCTCTTATTTTTTTTTTTTTTGTTCAGCTGAAACACACGACCAGTTGTTGCTGCTGTGATTTTTGTGTTGTTCTCCCCTGTTGTTCTATGTCCTCCGGACTGTTTTGCAATTTTACAGCAATTAGTGCTGCTTGTGTACACTGTCAGTTATTTCTTTATTCCTCTGCAGAGATTTTCGAGTCAAGTGAGTGTGCTTGTTCTGTGTGTGCTTGCCATGGCCAGCCGTGTCTCTTAATGTCGCGCGCATCAGGCGAAATGAGTCATGGGAGCTCCATGTTGCCCCTGTGCCTCGTGTTGCTGTTGCTGCTGCTGCTGGTCCTGGCACGCTGACTAATATGCGAGACTCTTAAATTGAAAAACGGACACTAAATTAAGAAGGGAAATAGCCAAGAGACAGGGAAATCGGTCTTAGAATGCTCTAACTGTGAAAGTGTTGAAGAAAAGGATTGGACAAATTTATTAAACAAGCAGATATTATTTTCATAATATAAAATGAATATTAAATTTAAAATTATACTTAGGTTCCTTAGTTAAACATTTAAATAATTACTTAACAAATATTTTCTGCCATATTTAAAATACCAAATACATTCAGAATTTATCCGTTATTAGTCTAGATTTATTTAAGATTTACTTATCATTATAATTCAACGATTTCAACCCACTATGCTCCCCCGTTAGAGTATGGAATATAAACGCATGGCACTCGAACACGCCCAAAAGTAGAAAAATGGGTAAAGATTTGCCACAGACAAAAGGCAAAACAAATATGCAGTGTGAGACCCACAGAGACCTACAGAGACCCCCAGCAAAAAGCAGAAAGCAAAAGCAAAGCCAAATGCAACTGCTGCTGCGGCTATAGCAACAAAAAGCGTTTTGTGTCACAAAATATTTGAATGTAAAGTGCGCCTCAGACTCTAAAATTCAGACTCGGTCTGGACTTTAGCTTTGGTTTGCTGTCTTTATTCCCGTCCCTGCCTTTTTATTCGAGCTTAAGGTGCACTTGAAATAAATTTGAAAGGTTCTAAAATAAGAAAAATCGAAACAAAATGCTGTAATATTATTTAAAGATATTTTTATTTGAAGGTTTTTTAATTTTGAAAGTTAAATAATATTTCTTTGTTACGAAGTGTACTTAAACAATATTTTAAATAATTTTCCCTCCGTGTACCCATAGCTGATGCTGGCTAGGTTGACGTGCGCCTGCGCGACCACGCCTCCTCCGCTCCAGCGCCCCCAGAGACCGCTCGGCTCGATCACTAATTGGTCACGACAGCAGCAGCCAGAGCTGAGGTTTGCTTTTTTTTCTTTTGATTTTTCCAGCTCTTTGGTACGATTCTTTTTTGTTTTTCGCTTTTGTTTGTTTTCTTTTTTTATGTTTTGGTTAAACGAAAAGTAAAATCCATTGAATTTGGCAAGAGGCCGTTGCGATTTGGTTTGGCCAGCGAGCGCTCGGCAAGAAACCTTCAATTTTGGTAGCGTTTTCCAGCCCCAGCTCCAGCTCCGACTCGCGGACAGGCCACAGAGCCACCTACCTTTCGGCCAAGTCCCCTCTCCAGATGGGGTATTAAAGTTTAGCGTCGCAATTGATTTTAGTCGTCAGTTTTATGGGCTTTTGATTTTTGGCTCATTGTGCTGACTACCGGCGACTGCAACTTCGACTCCGGCGATGGCGCAAACACTAAATTTATTCGATGTTGCATTTCAGTTTTATTATTGAATATAATTTTAAATGGATTTTTAATCATCTCTTGATGTTAGCCTAAATGGTACGCCATTATTCAAGATGCTATTAGGCCTCGTAAAAACTTGAATAGAATCCCCGACATTGGGTTGTGCAATATCCAACAAAAAAATAAAACCTAGCCAAGCCTTAGGGAACTCCAAATGATGTTCAATTTAATGGCCTTAACTCTTACTTTTCTGGCTAGTAAAATTGACCGAGACTGTATTGATTTTTAAGCTAAATGGTACCGAAACTTTAGACTCCTTTTTACTCCCACACTATTTACGGCTCTGGTTATTTATGAGTCCTCTTTAGTGGCTGGCAAAAGCCATAATAAACATTTCGCCAACCGCCGCGGGAAGGCGACCGAAATACAACGTCATCCATCAAGCCGAAATTTACTTAATGAAATTAATAAATAAATTATGATATAAATCTTGAACACAGTCTCTGTCCCCGCCGCCCCTCTGAATCGAAGTCGTTGTCGGTGTTGCAGCAGCAACATTTTTATTAAAAGCTCTAAATTATTGGCAGTCGCATGCGATGCCGACAAACGAGCCCGGTCAGCTGCCGGTCCGCTCCGCTCCGCTCCGTGGCTAACCAGCAACACAACACACCGGCAGGCACACATTAACGACCAAATGTCAATTTCCAGGCAATCTTTTTGCAATTTCTGGCTCTTTTTAGTTAATAATTTTTGGCCATTGCAACTGCAACTGCAGCCAACCGCCAACCGCCGGAGTTGTGCGCAGAAGCAACAGCAACAAAATCGTGTCTGCTTTCGTAATGTGCTGAAAAATATTTCTGCGGCTAGTAAAATTAAGTTAATAATTCTTTTTTTTTTCGTTGCTGTTTGAAGTTGGAAGTTTTTAATTGGCGGGAGAAGACAAGGACTGTATGCGCTCTATACAAAGTTGGGTGTTTTAAAAAATTAAGAGCAAAACGGTGGTTTGATTTAAGGGGAAGCTGAATCTTTTTAGTGTTATATAGTCTTAAAGGGACTTATATTAAAGTCTGGAAATATAAGAGGAGCTTTATTAAATGGTAATTATAATTAGAACCCAAATGTTGGAAATTTAAGAGGTGCTTCATCTTATTATTCAATTAAAGAACAATTAAAATGTTGAGTATTTCTTTTTTATATATCATTAAATATTATATTATTATTTTTGATTGCTAAAGATTTATTTATTAATATTATTTGTTCAACAAATATATTTATCATCAATTAAAGAGCATCCCAACTTCCTTGTCTCTTACCTCTATTTTTCTCCCTCATTTGTGCTGGGCACTTGATAAATTTCCAAGCTAGCCAACAAATATTTTTGCTGTTTTCCTGATCGCTTTTTTTCCTCCTCCTGCGCCACCACGTAAATGTGTCAAATATTGACAATTTATATGGAATCGACATAGGTGCCTTATAGGAGTCACAGGAAAAAAAAATAAATAACAAAAAACTGATTTTGGCGACTGGCAAGAAATATGAGTTAAATGCGTTTTTTGGGTCGTTGCAATAATTTTTACCTGCCTCTTTTTCCGCTCCTTACGTTTGCAGTTTTGATTGCTGTTGTTAGTTTGGTGTTGTTTCCAATTGTTGTTCCCATTGTTGCTTGTGTTGTTGTTGTTGCTGTTGCCTGTTGGCTGTTGGCTGTTGCCGCTTGCCTGTTGTTGTTGCTCTTGGCTGTGGTCGCTGTAAACAGGAGATTGTTATTTGCAACCCGCTGTGCGTACACCGCAAACTGGACAACTTAATTTGGCTAAAAGTCGCTTGTTAGTATTGCCACTCTCCACGTATGGGCGGCACTGGCAGAAAAATATAGTGGGGCATTTAAAAAAATATTTTTTAAATGTTAAAGGATTAAATAATGCTGAGAAAAATGCCTAATTAGATAAATACTGCAGTGAAAATGTCTTGAATAAATAAACAAAACTTACAAACTGTTTTCAGAACTACACATATTAATAGTACATTTCTAGGTTCATTATCTCTCCATAGTTTTTAGACCAAAATTCTCTAAAAAACAAAAAAATGTAAATGAATTTGTATATTAAGCTAGCAATATTTTATATTAAATAATATTATTTATAATGTATACAAATCTCGATTTTTCTCCAGTGCTCCGCAGGTACTGCTGCGGTTTGGATCACCCATTGCCTGGTGTTGGTGTCGCAGTTTGCGGTCCACGTTCGCCACATCATATCACATCCGAGCGAGGAATGCCAATCGCGGTCCGGTAGATGAATATGAAGATGAAGCAACCACGGGTTTTTCGGCTTCCTTCGCCTTTTTCTGCAGCCATAGGAAAATGGCCAGCGAGACTGGGACGAGTTTCCCGCATATCGAATGCAATTGGAATAACCACAATTAGAGGAACACGAAATTAGAATGCAAAACCAGGCTTCAATTCAGTTAGGAACGCTCAAGTTAAAGAGGCGAGCGTGGAAATATTCAGCAAATGTAAGTGAATATTTGGGTAAACTAGGTTTTTTCAGAAGAGATGTATTTTTATATAATTATTTAATCAATATGAATACCCAATACAAAAATTTAGTTAGTAAAAAAATATTTGTAGGTCTTTGGGAACAGAAAATTAATGTTTTTATTATCTAAGTAAGATTGCGGAAGTATTCTTCTTTCAGTATAATTTTTCAAACCATTCTGTAGGCTTTTCTCCTATAAACTAAAGATTTTCTTCCAAAGAACCCACCCCTTTCCCACACATTTCTACCACAAATCCCTTATCCTTTTTTCCTACCTCCATTCCCTAGCCTTTAATTGCTCTTGTCATTGATTAATTTGTTGACTTGCTCGGCTTAATAATTGCCAGGCGACAGTTGAGCAGAAAAAACAATGCAACTGGGAAAAACAAATCCCCAACTGCACCAGCAACTGCAGCAACAATTGCAACTGCAACAACTGCAGCAGCAGCAACACGAAAGTTGTCGCGTCACAAAGCAACAAACGACATTTATCATGTTAACCTTTGAAGTGCATTTGTCTAGACGTCTTCAACGAGGGTTCTCCTTGTTGTTTTTTCTTTTTTTTTATTATTTTCATTTTTGTTGATGTTGTTCTCGGCAAAAACGCGGAAGAAAAAATGGTTAAGGCAAAGGGCCCGAAGGCACAAAATGGAATCATAATAATTTGTAATAAATTAACGCCTCGTGTGCCGCTGCAGTGACAACAGCCAGCCGGCAACATGGCCGGCAACACCTAGGTTTTGGGTCTACGAAGGATTAAAACACGCCCAGTCCTCCTGCAGCAATCACTGGGCACCAGTACCAGTACCAGCTCCGGAGTCAGCTCCAGCTCCTCGTCATCTTCATTAAGTCAAGGCGCGTCCTCGAGTGCAAAGTCAACGCGACAGCCTCAGTCACACATATGGCATATGGCATATGGACTGGAAGAAAATTCCAGTTTGACATTAATTCTTTATTCTTTAATATTCAAAAATTTACCGCTAACATTAAAAAGATAATTATAATAATAATCTTACCCACAACCATGTAGGTTAATAAATAATTTATAATGTTTATATGATAGATAATATACTGGAGTGGTTCAAAATTGGTAAGTAACTTAAAGTACCTTGGAAATGTGTCTAAAAGTATGCTATGATATTTTTTCTTATTCAAGCTTAGAAATGTTGCAAACCTTTTGGACCTTTTTAAGAGATTTCGATAAACTGAGAAGAATATTTTAGGATCTTACAAATTACAGTTAATAAAAAAAATTTTACAATTTACAGTAAATATTACTTTAATCTCAGAAGCCTAATTTGCATTAAACTAGTATATTAGAGGGCATGTTAGTCTCTGGAACATTTCCCTTTATCTAAGTTTTTTATTTTAATAAACTTATATTTAAATTTTATAATAATATCATATTTCTCTCTCTGTACCATATGGACCCACTCTTTACCCTTTGATTCGGCGGTGTTGCCACAACCCTTTTGTCTAATTTCACGCTGTCGTTCCTCATCAAAGACTGACGCGCGTCCCCGGCGAGTAATTCATCATTTCGCGTGACGTACTCCGGAGCTCTCCTCGGTTTCTCCCCGGAGTCCCCCTTTCTCACTCTTTTCTCTCTCTCCCCATCCAGCACATAAATTCTCAAGTGCCAAATGCATTTTTTATATCGCCCGAGCGAGCGCCTTGCCTTCGCCTTTGCCGTTTGCCTTTGACTTGGCCTTAACTCCTGGTTGGCGTGACACAATCGACAAGTTGAAAGCAGGCAGTTGATGTTGCTGCTGCAGTGTTGATGTTGCTGCTGTTGCTGTTGCTGTTGCAGTGTTGCTGCAGTGGTTTCTGCTGCTGCTGTTGCTGTCCCCATCGTTAGCTGCTAATTATTCAAATTAATTGTTTCGCCCCAAAGACACGCGCACGCGCAGCTCAAACGCCAATCAAGTGAAGAGACAGTGCCCAGGCCACAGGAGAAAATGCCATTTATTTGGCTTTCAGCAAGACAAATTATTGCAATCGGTTGTTACTAATAGGATTTAAATAGTAATAATGATTAATCAACACTAATTCTGAACGAAATTGATGATCCTGATATATTTTTGGCCCATTTATAAGGCAAGGATTGAAGGAATTAGTTAGTTAGTTGGTTCTAAGATATATCTTATATTATATTTAAGCATTCTTCTGTTTCAATTAAATCCCAATCAAGAAATGCCCCCAATTTCTAATTGAGTTACCAAACCTTGCATGCCACGGTTTTGATTCCTTCTCGAAAAAACTCCTTTACAGTTGCCAACTTGTCATGTTTTCTCGGCAGGCAAACACAAATAGCAATTGCAATTCGAATGCAAACTTTAATTTTTAGCTGGGAGTTCCAATTTAGGTCGCCATGGGGCTGGCTGCCTCCTTGTCCATTGGGGCCTGTCACAATTTCTGGGATTTGCTGAGACTGAGAAAAAGAGGCGTCACCTTTTGGGAGGGCGTGTAACACCTATGATTCGATTGTGACAGGAAAATGGAAAAGTGTTACTGAGGCCAGTTGGTTGAACTTATTTGTGGGCAGCACAATATGCACTTGATACTGAAATCTGAACTCAGAATTAAAGGAAAAGCAATAAAAACTGCTCTAAATTTCATAGGAATTTTCTAAATAAATACGCCTTAAATAGAATCCGATTTTAAAATATTTTTTAAAGCGTGTATTATTTCTTTACATTATAATCTACTACTTAATTTTAATCAAGTTTATAACTTTATTTTGTATGTTATAGGTTCCATATTTCTTTGCATTTAATAAACCAATATCTTCCTTTCCTTTTCTCTTAAATTATAAAACTCAAGAACCCTAAAAACAGGTTGAATTAAGTTGTTCTTCACATTTCATCGACCATCTATATCCTGATAAGGCAAACACGACAAAGGGACGAATGCAAAACAACTCCATTTATTATTTTGGGTTTCATTTTTGAGGTTTATGAACTTAAAAAGGGTAACAGAAAAGAGACTTTAAAACACTCTAACAAGAAAAAATAACTAAAAATAAATACATGAAAACAAAACTAAATTATGAATTTAATGATTTCATTATTTACTTAATTATGGATATTTCCTAACAAATACTTACCTGCTAACCTCGATGATCCAATAGACCCCTTTGATTACAGGGTATAGGCCCCGAAAAGTAAACTGAAAACGGTGAGCAAATTTTCCCCCATTCCCAACCAAGATTAGCATCGATTTCTGGCTACTGGATTGTAGTTGTTGCTTATGATTGCTGTTTGTTGTCAAAAGCGGTTATTTTTGGTCTTAAATGCTTTCGGGAATCGCAGAACCGAAATGAAATCGCAAAAGAAGCCAAAGAAAAAGCCAAAGAGCGAAACCAAAATTGTTGGTAGTTGGCCAAACGACGGCAGATTATGACGATGGGATGGCAGGGAAATGCCGCAACAGCGAAAACGTTTTTGGGGATAAATGTTAAACGAATGTTTATGCAAATTAGAAGCGATCGCCGCTTCTGTTTGATGTCCTTCGCCAGAAAGAGTTGTAGCAGCTGGCTGGAGATGGAGCAGGAGATGGCGATGGCGATGGCGAGGGAACCCTCGATTCCGATGACGATGATGAGATCAAAAGCTGTAGCCCCTTTTCGCGTGGCCAAAGCGATTTCTGGCAACACGCGGGCGGGCAGAGAGAGCGAAAGAGATTTAAGTCGATACCAAAACGGGTCCCAAACGGTAGCTGCAATTTGGCAGCAACAATATTTGGGCCAACAGAAATCAGAAGAGCAGTTAACAAGCTTACACAGGACCAAAATTATATTTTTTATTATTAAATATTTAACTAAAATAAAGTGAAAGACACGAACTTAAATATTTTAATAAATATTTTTCAACTTGTAATTTTTATCTAAATAATAATAATAGCTTAGTATAGAGATACATTTTCCTTTCGTGTAAGCAATCGAGAAACATTTGTTTTGCCTCAAGGGAAATTCGATACATTGTAATTGAGTTAATTACGCGGCCAGATATTGGCTTTGAATTACACTTAACCCCGCAATCGGTTCATTAGAACCTCGTATCTATACTCCTGGGGCCAATCAGCACTTTTCCGGCTTGAAAGCAGAACCCGTTTTATCTGCACCGCCATTATTAGCCAAATTGAACCTTAAAATGTCACAAAGGCATTAAGCGGGATCCAAAGATCCACAGATCCCACAGAGTGCCGCCTTTCAGGAAGAAGAGGTGGCAAGCTGGAAGAGATCTGAGCGATACACTTGCAAGAACAGGAATATATTTCAATAATTTTTAAGGTATAATAAAAAATCCAAAAGAAATTAAGTAAATTTTAAGATCTTTGGGAAATATATTTAATGAAAATAAATCAAGATTGCAGTCTTATTTACTGACCCTTAAAGGTCAAAGGATTTCACAGATCTCTTTGAAGTACTGAGATTTCTACTTTATCTACGAAAACTCCTTCAGTTGTCCCCAAAATCTCTTCCTAATGTCATGTAGGAATTTATATAAATTAGTTTCCTTAATATAAACAATTGTTTAAGTAATATTCAACCTCTAAAATCATTGAATTTCTTATTTAAATTTGTATATCTTTAAAGAATAAATCTCAAAAAATTCTTTGACATCTTTCTTGAAGTGCAGGATATCTTAGCAGGTCCCAGGCCAGGCTCTCTTAAGGCCCAGATAATTTGCGACCATTCCACATTGATGGCATATCGATGATGAGATGATGGCGCTGATACGGGCTCCCTATACCCGGCTGACTGGCTTCTTTGGGTGCGAGTTGTGGAGTTGGCCAGTTGGCCGGCATGCAAATATTGTCACAGGCGGGACGACCCCGACAAGAAGCCGAAATGCAATTGGCAACGGGCTGGACTCGGACTCGAGAGCGGGAAAGCCACGACAGCCGTCCGATCCTGTCCAGATCGTGTAGATAGTTAAGATCGCTTATCGGACTGAATTATGGCAGAGCTAAAAGCCTGCCAAAGTGACTTTTTTTTGCTCTCTTTTAATGTGTGTCGATTGCGTGCTGGCCATAAATGAAATTTGTTATGCATTCAATTTTGTCAGCGACCTTGGCCAGTCGGCCGGGGATCTCAGATCTCAGATCTAATTAGTTTTGGCCATCAGGAGACTTGTCAAACCTTTCAACTCCGCCGACAGAGCTGCTCCTCCTGAGAATTTTCCCCGAGACTTTCGATTTCACCTGCTCGAAGCGGAGAGACCGAAGCCGTTGGCTCCGTTGGCAATTCAATTAAAGCCCGCAAATGTCGAAATGTTATCGAAGTCGACAAACAAACTTTTTTTTAGCAAGTCGAGCTCAATTGGCAATTGCAAAATTGAAACTGCAAAACTGTTTTCGTTTTTTCTGATGCCTCTTACTTTGCGAGGAGTATATCGTTTTTAAGTTGAAGGGAGAAAGAAAACCTTAAACTATTTTGGGTTTATAATAATGTCTCTGCCTTTTTGAATTCAAAATAATTTGTAGCCATAAAACGGTTCCAATATTAGCTATATTTTTCTTAAGAATGTATTCATTTTATGGATTATGACAGCAATATGTAAATTAAAACAATTAACCTAACTTTATTAGTTTTGAGACTCCGAAGATAAAGTTAAAGTCTCACATAAAATATCAATATTTGAACAACAAAATAATAATATTTTTAAAATGGTTTTCTACAAACTTAAAAAAGGTTAAATTTGATTATTTGAAACCTTCCAGGTTCCAATTATAAACCTAATAGGAAAGTCGGGTTTTAATTCAAGATTTATTGGTACTAAATTTATAAAGCTTTTGCTTTTAATTCTCATTTAATAATAGAAAGAAGTATGTCTTTAATATTATTGATTTATTTCGCTTAATTTCAGTTGAAATATCACAGGAATTCTATGTTAAAAATATTCAAAAGGACTCACTTTCCTTTTATTTTTAATGATATTTGTACATAAAGTTTTCACTCCATTTAGATCTCAATAAAATGCTTTTCTTTAGGTTCTAGCTCTTTAGAAAGTATCCTTTAGTCGAAGAACTTACTCTACCTTTCAGGTTAAATATTTCTGGCCCCTATCTAAGCCTGCCCCATGCCGCGCTGGAATTGAATGTCGTGGCTAAAAGTGAAGTTGGTCTAGAGGCTCTGGCCTGGCTGTTTTTTCTTGTGTCTGCGGTTTGCAGGGTTTGCTGGCTGCCTCTAATATGACATCTACTAATAACGAACCGTGGCTCTGGAGCCGAAGAACCCGGAGCCCCAAACCCAAACCCGGCTCTTGGGCAAGGGCCAGCCAGCGATTTCAGCCATTCACTTGGTTCGGGCCAAGTCGAGTGCATTGGTGAAAAGTCATAAGGCAGCAAAAGTGGAAACGGTGAAGAAAACCGCAGCGGCAGCAGCGGGGCAAAAATTGTTTGTTTTGGTTCAAGTTGTCGTTAATGGCATGGAAAAATGTCAGGCAGAAAAAGGTTTGCCAAACGATTCGTACATTTTTTTCTCTTTTTTGCCCCAGCTGTGTGTGGGTTATGAGTTATGTGTGCGAATGGCAGGGAACCACAGCGACATTTTGCTAAATGATTCACAGAAAGAACAAAAACACGGTCGGTATATGTGAGCCTAAATTGAATTGAATTTGTTTGAGTCAATGGAGCGTGAGTGATACGCCCCGAGCCTCTAGGGGAATCAATATATACTTACGCATGGCATTGAGATCTTCTCCATGATAATTGGATTATAATTAAGTTTAAATGGAACTTGAAGCTAGCTCTTTGGAAATAGTACTTACAGCATTTAATTTAATCTTATTTAGGCAAGTATTCTTAAGGTGTAAACTGTACTTCGTTGAAGTTGCCAGACTTGGGTTTACATACCACTTTAAGGTGTTTTGGAAAAAGATGCGTATGGTCAAACTATACAGGAGAGATTAATTGAGCGACAAAGTTTAAAAATATACTAAATACAAATCAGGAAAGGTTTCTTATTATTAATATTAAAAATAAATGTACTTTACTTTTTAATATCTTTAATATTTAATTAAACAACTTTAAAGTTTAAAGTGTTTTTCATATCTCACACTTCAAGATTTCTTAACATATCTTTCCAGTTTCGAGTTCCCCCATCGTCGTCTCATTATGAATGCCTAACTAGCGATGACCTCGCATTAATTTTATAATGCCTAAATACATTGCAAGCGTTTCAGGTGTGCAAAGGCCCCTAATGGGACATTAAAGCCCCCGAAAGCCTCCAACTTAAGCGAGGCGACTATAAAAAATCGACAACCAGCGCCGAACGACGACGACGGCAGCCTCTCAAGTCACCTCTCGAACGAAAGAAAGAAAAGAAAAAAAACAAGTGCCCATAAAATATAATAAAAGGAAGTGCTTAAAACTTGCAACAAGAAGACCAGAAGGAGGGGGTTTCCCGGCCAGAATTGCAAGTACATTGGCTTCGGATGAGACTGCTGGCATCTCGGGGGATAACAGGGGAGAGACAAGGGTATAGTGACCATAGTGGCAGGACAGGACTCCTTTTGCATAGTTGGTGTCTAAATTTATTACCCGCGATCTAACACGATTTCTCGCACTTGTACCTACAATAATCATTATATGCAAACACACACACACCCAACACACATGCAGCGGGGAAAATTACATGCGCCAAAGCTTTTCGCTTTTTTTTTTCCTATTTTTCTTTTTTGCGTTTGCATATTTGGCATGCAACTATAAAAGAAAAGAAAAGAAAAACAGAACCGAAAACGTAACAAGTGCAGCTTGGGAAACTGGTCTGGTCTTCAGCGGAATGAGATGCCGGAGCAGGTACAGTAGGGCTTTTGTAAGTGGAAATACCATAAATATTAAATAAAATATGTCATAAATTTTTCTTGAACTTGCTTACATAAAAACTTATGCTGCTGTATTTAAAATAATAGAAACTGATTATAGAATTTAATGTCAAGAAAGGGCCCGATTTGTTATACAACATAAAACCCATTTATTTCATTTAAAAAATATTCAAATTTTTGTATCCATGTTTTTTTTTTTTACTGATTTCCATCTCTTAAATTAATATGTTAAGTGTGGCTGTTGCTTTCGAAATTCTTAAAATTCACATTATTCAAGTTGTTCCAAAGATTTAAAAATATTTTAATTATTTAAAATTTGTTTATTATATATTGGCAGTCATTCTGTATAGTGCCCGTAAGCATGTTTCTACAAAAACTCCTTAATAAATACATTAAGTGTTGCAGTTGCTTTTGAATTTGTATACACTTTAAATTATCTTTTTTTTTTTTTTGTTAAAAAAACTCCCTTTTATAGTATCTCCACTGTGCACTTCATCTTAAGCCTTTGTACTCGGATATAGTTTATGTATTATATAATTCCCCTTGGATGCAAGGCGAAAAAGATGCAAAGCCGCTGCTCTAATGAGGCGTGGTACCCAAAGAATGAGAGAGAGGGCTTGCAACCCGATAATGAGATGCAATGAGGAGATGATTAATTGCTCAGCAACAGCCAGCATCTTTCGCAAAACATCTTAATGCCTTCAGCTGGCAAATAACAGGGTATCCTCTAGTGCCTAAACCCTGCTAATCACCTGAAAAAAGAAACCACACGCTTGGCTATAAATATATATAGAGAGCGAGAAAGAGAGGCTGCTGCTCCTTGCCTGCTGGCTCGTATTTATATATGTATAGAGAAATTCAGGCTGGAGATTACAATCGCTTGTAATAAATACCTTAAGTATCGCATACATCAGTAACCCAAGGACGTGGATCGTAAGTCAGGCCCGAACATTATTATTAAGCGGAGCCACCGCCTGACCGACTGACTGGCGGCGGCCAGGGCTTGACTTACGTGCAACAATTTAACAACTTAATTATTGCTAAACTACACCGGCAACAGCAACAACAACGCCGCACAGCGACAACATCTAGCCATAAATAAACAACAGTGCGTATGGGTAATATTGGTTATTCGAGCGAGTCTGGTAAAAGTCGTGGTCCGGTGGCTGTCTCTGACCAGGCTGACTTGGCTGACTTGGCTGGCGAAATAAAAGTAATAATAAGGCTGCTTGGCTGCCAAAAAGATGGCAAGGTGCGATATACCCGAAAGATGATCATCATCGGAGAGAACAGCGAGCAAGAACTTCGGGCTACTTGGACCAATTCAAAGACACAGAAAGAAATTATACTTAAAGACTTAAATGTATTTAAAAAAAACGAAAAAATTATAAATATTATGAATAGCTAGCTATTGGTAAATATATAAAAGTATAATGAAGTTAAATCAATATATAATTAATGTAATATTTAGCTTGAGAAATATTGAAGAAAAAAAAACAAATTTATTTAAAGCTTTGATTTCTAAGCTCCTAAATAAATGTATGTTTAATTCTTATTTATCAAGAATGTTATATCTTTAAACTCTTAACAAAATATATATATCTTTCAGAAAAATAATGTTGGGTTTATTTTTATTTATTTATTATTACCTCACCCAAGAAAAGAATTTAAGTTAATATTTATTTATTTATTATTACCTTTATGCCAGTGCCTTTGAGAATCTCCTTTTTGGTGAGTGTGCATCCTGCTGCCTACTGCCTACTGCCTGCCGCCGTGTGCTTGTCATTGAGTAATCTATCGACAGGTTGGCCATTTAGCCAACAGACCAACCAAACCTGGTGTGCTGGAGCTGGAGTGTGTGAGAATTAGCATAAAAACGCAATTTTTGAATATTAATGTGCAGAGCGCGGGGCAGCGACATCTCTGCTCGATTGCGTGTGCTCCGCTCGCGAGGATCGGTAGCTCGGTTCCTGCCACTTGGCTTACACATCCCAGCTCCGCTCTAATCAGATTCCCCTGCCTCGATAACGACGCCTCGCATCGGACTTTGGCCAGGAGTAGTGCTATCCGATTCCCGGGGCACATCTCTCTCCCGCTTCTCAGCCGGCACGCAGAGCTCCGCCAGAGCTCCAGAACTCAAGAGATTGGCAACGCGGAGGAGCATGAGAAATGTTTGCTTTGGTTTATCTTGGGAATGCATCGAAAATGTTGCGTAATATGGGAAGCTGGCATAAGAAGGCAAAAGCAAACTACAACTGTCAGAATTTCGAGCATTGCGTGGTGCTAGGTTTCAAGGTATTACATTTTATTATTGCTATTTATTTACCTTAAAATAGCTCATAAACTAAGAGTCTAGTTTGCATAACAAATATCTTTAATATACAACAAAAAATAAATTTATCAAAATAAACTATTTAGTTACATTTAAATATACAAAAAACAACTTTTAAGAATTAAGAAACTTTTTACATCAATTTTACATTTTCCACCTTTTTTACGCAGTGCGCATAGCAATTTAAATCCCACGAACTTGGCAAATAGCACCGTCATAAACTGCTAATGACTAGCGATGACACAATAAATTTTTAGAAAATTTTAATTTTTTGACTCCCAACTATTATGATCTTTATCTGGATCGAGAAAAGCTTTAACGTCTCACACGATTTTACAGGAATTTATACATCTTCTAATATTTTACACTACATCTTACCCCGCCACCTAGCTCTGGTTTTCGACAACGACACTAAGTGTACTACCGAGCGCCAGAGGGCGGAAATGTAGTCAAATTTAAACTTGAATACAATTTTTAGAATAAAAAATAAAATAAAGAAAAAATAATACAAATGAAATAATTTAAATTTTTAAAACTAATTAATTCTCTAAAGCTGCGAATTAAATTTGTAGTTATTCATTCAATGAATAAATAAAAGCTATATAAATAAATGCAATATATTTCTTATAGATCGGGAATTAATTTGAAATTAGTATTTTAAATAAAATTTTTCCATTAATGTAATAAGAAATATTATTTGTAATTTTGAGACTTGTATGTACTTACTTAACTCTGATGAAAGTTTCAAGTATTGGCTTTTTATTCGAACTAAAAAAGTACAAGTTCGTCACTACTAATTACTAGCAAAATATTTCGAACTAATTACTATATTTAAATTCCATTTTTCCACAGGTGCTTCTGAAGCTTTTCAATCAGAATTTATAACTTGGTTTCATCTGACAGAAGTCGCTTTCGTAAGCCTTCTTCCCCTCACTCGAAATACCCAGAAAAAATCGTGCAATCATAACAAAGCGCCTAGAAATAAAAGTTCAACAAACCCAAAGACAAACAAAATGAGTTTTTAAAAAGTGCATGTGAGTATTCGAGTATTACTTACGGAATAAACACATATTCACTTAAAACTCACACTTAACAGCATTTCACAATTGAAGGGCGACGCGATGTCATGACCCCAAAAATAAAGCAGAGAAGGGAAGTGCATTGACATTGACTTGGGTCAATTTGGAAACTGGGTCACCATCTTCACTTTCACAACGAACGCGTTAAATTGCAGTGACATTGAGACATTGAGAGAGAACGAGCACCACCCCTTTTCAACCCGCCTCCCCTAGCTATTTGAGCTCAAGTTCAGCCGGCTAAAATAATGACGTAGTTGCCCCTCCGAGTTGCGAAAATCGAGAGAGGGTGTCATCGCAGACAGAGTGCAGTGAATCACACTCGTCGATGTAAAATGTGTGTGTTTTCAGTCACGAACGCCGGCAAAGTGGTGGAGCAACTTCTCTCTGGGGACTTCTGTTTACCTCTCTCTGTCTTTTCTCTGGGGATCCTCTGTCTGTCTCTCAGTCTTTCTCTCGATCTTCCACGGATACTCTTGCTTTTCTCAGTTAAAGCGGTGACGTCGCTATGTTAATTAGCAAAAAAATCTGCTATAATCCAGGTTACCAAGTGCCAAATGCCCATGCACTTGAAAAAAAATAATAGAGTTTAAGTTCTTTCAAAAATCTAATTCAAAAAAAAAAATTTTATATCATATAATGAGTTTTCAATATTATTGAATCTCTGAAATGATTAAATATTAAATTATCGGAACTTGTTTTGGAAATTTTGAAATAATTGCTTGATCTCACATTTAAAATAAAATAAAAAATAGAAAAATATTTCTAAAACTTAAATAATGTTTTAAAAAGTCTTGAAATTTAATGACAGGCAAAGTTAGTTAAGCTTCATTAAATATATTTGTAATTTTTCCAAGACTTGTTATTGACAATAGTAGAGAATACTTCCTTATTTTTCTTAAGCTTATATTCTCAACTCTACGAACTTTATTTATGACTGATATCGTTTATAAAGTGTTATCTTGTTGTAAACTGTTAATCATTTTATTGTTACTATGTAATAACTTATTAAAGTCTGTATCATATCATTACCATCAGACTATTTCATTACAATAAACTACACTATAAAAATTAGTAAGAAATATGAGCAATTAGTAAGCCTCAAAAATTCCTAAATTATTTTGTTCCAGTGTTTCAGTTCTCATTAATCCACTGCCAGCTTAGTGCAGTGTATTTCCGTGGTCGTCACAAGGTATTTCCCGGCCATCTGTTGGCCGAATTCTTATTATTAACTGCAGCCTCCGTTGCAGCCGCCTGACTGGGCAGTTGGCCAAAATTAGCCCCTATATCATCCCCTCCTCAACACACACAAATCCATAATATATATATTCCCAAATGTTATATGTGCGTGATCTTGGGCACGTGTCTTCCCTCGACCCAAAAGAGATCCCCAGCTGCTGTCACGGGGCTTAAATAAACAACCACCGACGCCGCCTTAGCGGAAAATAGGGACAAATTCGGAATTACAGATCAAAGTAATTTACGCCACAAGGAATTGTAAATAAGGAATTATCCAACGGCAGCTCCAGCCCCAAGCCCACTCCAGACTCCCGGAAAATCAAGTCAAAATAACCCGAAAACGTGCCGGCTATAAATAGTAGGAAAAGCAAGAAAAAAGAAAACCAGCCAAAGCAAAAGGTCACCTTGACTAACTTGGCTGAATGGAGCCAAAAACTCTGGAGAGCAAAGCAAAGAGCTCGAGCGAGAGAGAGCAACGCTCGCTCACTTTCACAATGCCTCGCAGGCCGTTTCGTCATTCATCCTGGCGCAGCAGCTGCGGCGCCGGCCGAGGCAGCGGAAACAGCTGCCTACACTTGAGAAAATAGTCTACTAAACATTTTAAATAAATATTAATTAAATAATAAGAAAGCAACTCGTTTAAGCAAAAAAAAAAATGTATCCGAGCCATTTTTTTAAATGTATTTAAAAGTTGTTGTGCACATTTTGTTTAACATTTGAATCTATATAAGTTTGAATATGTACAAACCCTAAACCAAATTCTAACACGATGTAAAAATTAATTAAAGGATTATTTGAGATTGTCGATAAAAAAAAGCATTCACTTGGGAATTTTAAGACACTTATAAATATATCTTACTTATAGTATTATGAATAATCGTATTAAATGTGGCGTACAAAAAACCAATAATATAGCAAAATTAAATAAATGAAAAGCTGACTGAATAATTGAAGTTTGCACATTTTAACTTGGGAATTCTAAACTTTGAAAGGTATTTAAAAAATATGGATTCCCTACAACTGTTTTAATTATTTAGGAGAACCATTTTCCTACAGTTTTTTCCTCCACAAATCGTTACTACAAATATCCTCAAGAACTTTAAACATTTTATTAAAATTTTTCTCACAGTGCACGGGCTGACGAGGAAATAGAGAGAGAGGTAATGAGTGTAAGAGCGGCTGCGGAGGCTACAAAATCCAGCTACGGCGGCAGCTAAATTCCAAAGCAGCCCGTGTGGAGTGCGAACAGTTCGCAACGAACCCGCAAACTGAACGGAACGTCGACGACCTCAAAAAGAGGCGCCAAAAATAAAATCCAGTGAAATAGTGAATTCTAAAAAAATCCAACCAAATACCAAAAAGTAAGCAAAGCATGCAGAGAAATTATTCTTTAGTGTCTAAACGGAAGGTTTTCGTTTTTGAGAGGTTTTATTTTTCCACAAGAGCTTAGCTCACTTCCTGCCTCATCAAAGTGCATTCAACTTTTAACGGTCAAGTGCAAGTCCGAAAAATGAATTCCAGTCCGAATTTCGATACCGAACCCGAACCTCGCCCTTGGCCTTCCGCACTGCTACGGTTATTGGGGTGCTCTTAGGGGGTTCCCGGAAGGGGGGAGGCAAAGTGGCTGCCAATTGGGCGTACTTTCACTTTCGTTTCCATTGAGAGCATGCGCCGTGTCGGAAACAGCTGTTCGTGGCTGCTTTCTGGGATTGTTTTTGACGGAGGTGACGTCGTCGACGGCCCCCCCAGTAAAGTGGAACAACCGCATTTGACTTTGAGAGAAGGTCATTCCATAGGCCCAATTTGCGTGGCAAGTTAAGGAAGCTTGCAACAGGTGAAAAATATTAATATTAAAGTGCAGAATATAAATAAGAAACATTTTTGTCAGAAAGATTTAATTAGATAAATAATAATTTATAAAATTGTTTTTAATATATTTTTCTTTATTTGAATTAGCTCTCATACAAATTTATTATTTTTGCTTAGAAAAAATTCGTTTTCTGATGAACTTTAACATTTTATTAATACGAAAATCTTATTGTAACAGTGAGATTTGAATACATACAAATTTACAAACATAGTCAAGATGATGAAAACTTTTCTTTCTTTTTGTAATAGTTTCTTCTTAAATCACGGAAATCCTTCTTCAGAATCTCTTTATTTATCAGCTTTAACTAGATATATCACTTAATAATTTCTTTATATTTATTACTTGGCTTATTGGTTCTTCATGATTTTTTTTTTTAATTTTAAATATATAATATACTATTTTTCCAATACCTCTATGTGAGTTCCCAATAAAAATAAACTGTGCTCGCCCAGCCATAAATCATTATAAATTTTTTTATATCTTCGTGACATTTCTCTGACACCGGGAAACTCATTGAAATCGTTCACTATTTTTTTTATTATTTTTTTACCGCACCCATATTCTTCAGAACTCATGAGTGCAGTCATAATTCAAGCTAGGAAAACACTCAAACTGAAGCAGATTCTAATTAAAAACGTGCCACACGTTTATATAAATATTTTCCCAATGATAACAGTCGCTTCCATATGCACTTTTAATCGCCGGCAATCTAATCTTAACTCTATATGGCAACAAACTCAACTTTGGCCAGGCGCCAATTCTTCCTAGTCGAGATAAGGCTTAGTTCTACGTCATGGTGAAAGAACCGATCTGATATGCATACATATATAAAACAGTCATCGGTAAATAATTCAATTCCTCATCATGAGAAACACCCAATAATTGGATTTGTGAAATTGCCTTAATGGTTCGCCTGATAAGATTGTGAAAGAAGTGCTCACCACAATCAGTAATAAAGCGATTTTTTGAGGGGATTAATTTCAAAAGGTTTTCGTATTGATTGCATTGATAAAAGCCATTCCCTTTGGGCCACAATTTGATTTGATTAATGAAAAAAAAAAGAAGAAGCCTCTAATTGAACACGAATGTCATGTGCTACACACAATCACAATTTTGTCTCTATGAATTTCTATATAAAAGAGCAAAAATCAGCATTAGTTAATTTTTTCGGCAATGTTTTCGGTTCGGTCCGGTTGCGTGTTGTGGCGATGTCGCTTTTTTCTCATTAATACGACCTTCGTGAAGGTTAAAGAACGCCAACTAAACTGTATGTCTGTGTGTTTTTTAGGGGAAGAGAGTTTCCCCAAAGCAAGAAAAAAATTTGTGAATGTTTTGGTTAATAAAATAAGCCACTAAATGAGAGAGGCACGTGATGGTAATAATGAATAATAATGAAGGAGAATTCCTTAAGAATTACTAACACAACATTTACTAACCCTTTTGAAAAGTTTCGTATAGTAGGCTGTGTATTATTTTTTTAAAGAATTTATATTTCTTATACAGATTGTTTTTTGCAGACTTTATTTTATAATAAATAAATACTGGTTTTAATAATAAATATTGGTGAATCATGTGGAATAAAATTGCTGCCCCTAAGATTTGAATTAAAAAAATCTTTGCTTTTTATAGATTTCTTAGCCACAAAACACTCAAATAACTAATAACTTTCAGATAATATTTTCAAAACAATATAGTTTCAAGAAATTTGGATTGAAATATTATTTATTAACAATTACCTAAGAAAACGAACCCCTTGAAATTATTTAATAAATTAATTGACTCATATTTCTCTTCCTCTCCCTAGCAATGGCCGCCATTAAGGACAGTCTGTTGGCCCAAGTTGCCGAGGTTCTGCCCAGCTCCGGGCACAAGGTCACCGTGGTGGGCATCGGTCAGGTGGGCATGGCCAGCGCCTTCAGCATCCTGGCACAGAACGTCTCCAAGGAGGTGTGCCTCATCGATGTCTGCGCCGACAAGCTGCAGGGCGAGCTGATGGATCTGCAGCATGGCTCCAACTTCCTGAAGAATCCCCAGATCACGGCCAGCACCGACTTTGCCGCCTCGGCCAACTCGCGCCTGTGCATCGTGACTGCCGGCGTGCGCCAGAAGGAGGGCGAGTCCCGCCTGTCCCTGGTGCAGCGCAACACTGACATTCTCAAGAACATTATCCCCAAGCTGGTGGAGGTAGGTTTAATTACACCTTAAAATAAGAAATTATTTATTAAAATTCCTATTCCCCTTACAGTACAGTCCCGATACCATTTTGCTGATGGTGTCCAACCCCGTTGACATCATGACCTATGTGGCCTGGAAGCTATCCGGTCTGCCCAAGAACCGTGTCATTGGCAGCGGCACCAACTTGGACTCTTCTCGCTTCCGTTTCCTGATGTCCCAGCGTTTGGGTGTGGCCCCCACCTCCTGCCACGGCTGGATCATTGGCGAGCATGGTGATAGCTCCGTGCCCGTCTGGTCGGGAGTGAACATCGCCGGCGTGCGTTTGCGCGAGCTGAACCCCACTCTGGGCACCGGTGAGGATCCAGAGAAGTGGAACGAGCTGCACAAGCAGGTGGTGGACTCCGCCTACGAGGTGATCAAGCTAAAGGGATACACTTCCTGGGCCATCGGCCTGAGCACTGCCTCCCTGGCCTCGGCCATTTTGCGCAACACGAGCAGCGTGGCCGCCGTCTCTACCTCGGTTTTGGTGAGTTTTACTTTTAATTTAAAATAAATTAAAATTCTTGGAATTTTAAATTAATAGAAATTAGATTTACAAAGATCTGAAGATTTAAAATCAATTAAAATTGTGTCTAAAAGTATGCCACAATCTTAAATATTTATTTTAATACTTTTTAAATTGAATTTAAGTTCGCAATTATTTTTCAGACATTTTTGGGAATTCTCCCTAAGTCTCAAACTTTTTCAAAATATTTATTTTAAAGCCCAGAAATGGGCAATATAATTTTTTCTTTTAAAATCCAATTTAAATTAGATTGAAGCCTATTCAAATATAGATTTTAAAACTACTTTACAATGTTTATTTAAATAATTTCTTATATTTTACTAATACATTCTTTTCTTTATTTTTCAGGGTGAGCACGGCATCGATAAGGATGTGTTCCTGTCGCTGCCCTGCATCCTGAACGCCAACGGCGTCACCTCCGTGGTGAAGCAGATCCTGACTGCCACCGAGATCGAGCAGCTGCAGAAGTCGGCCAACATCATGGCCGATGTCCAGGCCGGACTCAAGTTCTAAGAGAATAGATCCATTCACATTTCTGAGAAAAAGAAGAAACACAACACAAACACAGAGCAGAATGCTAATTTTAGTCTAATTTTGGAGCTCTGAAGAGATGCCTCGGCCGGCGGGGCATCAAGTATTTCTGACTACCAATGTTTATTTTTAGTACACATCTCTCAATTTATTTATTATTTTTATGGATTAGCTTTTGTGTGTTCACACAGAAATAAACTGTTTAAAATTTAAGTTTAACTCGCAAATTCTGTTGTTATTTGGTGGTTTTTACTTTGTCTTTACTTTTTTATTATTTGGGTAAATCCCTCTCCTAGACACAATCTCTACCACTTAAGGAAAGTAATTTTAAGGCCACTCTCGAGAAATTCCCAAGGGAAAGAGATCAGAGTCAGACAACAACCGCCGCTACCTCATTAGCGTAAATATTGAATCGTGAACCGATATAAACTATGTACGAGTTCTAGTCAAATTTACAGCCCTAACTTAACTAAACGAAATATTCATTTAGTCGAAATATACATTTTAATGAATAAAGATTTAGCACCTAGTTGTATTTCGAGCACCCATCACAATACAAAAATCTGAGATTAATTGACGGAAAAAAGAAGTGAATGAAGAAGAGCTGGCAAGTATTTCTATATTGAGGCACGATCGATTGCGATTGCACCTGAAGCAGTCTGGCCAGATATCAGCCATTATCTGGCCGCTCTTTCGGGGCTGAAAATGATCTTATTTTTTTGGGGCGGAACAGCAGACAACGGCCAGACAGGGTGTATATGATAGACAGACGTGCTGCCAAACCCGAAATCGAAAACCACAACTGCCAGATAAGAGAGTGGTGATAAAACCCGACTATAAAAGAGCCCAGCTCTTGGCTTTTCGATATGAGAGCTTGAGTCGCCATGCAGAAGAGCACAGTTCGTATCGTTATAGCAGTCTGCTGCCTGATCTGCCAATCTTGGGCAGCCACAGAGGATAAGTCATCGCTAAACATAGATGGAGTTCAAAAGCAGAACCTAAAGCTGCTGACCGAGCAACTGAATCGGGGTTGGCGGGCCTTCTGTAAGTCGGAAAAAAATATAATAAAATTCTACAAGTACCTCATCAGCTCCTATCATTGACCAGGCGATTCCCCCGTCGACGAGGGCGTAATGTCTCTGTTCCAGGGCATCAATCCCAGCGATGCCCGTCTGCATGTGATGACCATTACCAACCAGAGCGTGGAGCTGCCCATCAAGTCCATAGCTCAGCTCAAGGACTTTGATATCAATCCGGAACGCAAGACCCTGGTCTATGTGAATGCCTTCCACACCGCCGATAGCTACTTCAGTGTCCAGGAGCACCTGACCCTGCTGCAGAATAGCAGGCGGGATCTCAATGTCATTGTGGTGGACTTTGCCAAGGATGTGGCCCAGCTGTACTATGCAGTGCGTCATCATCTCTCCGTGGATGGTTACTTTGTTTATAAACTCGTCAGAGCCCTAAAGGATGCAGGAATTGCGGCACAGGACATTACCCTGGCAGGACATTCGGTGGGTGCGAATATAGCCGCATTGGGAGCCCAACTTTTCGCCAAGGAAAACAAGCAGAAGGTGGGTCAACTGATAGCCATCGATCCGGCCACAATGTGTCGCACTACGGACATCCTGGTGAAGCAGGGAGTGGCCTCCAGAGTGGTGGTGATCCACGGCGAGGGGGATGTCTTTGGTGTGAGGGTTCCTCTGGGTCACATCGACATCTATCCCAATGGCATTGGTTATTTTCCGAGGAGGAAACTCCAGCCAGGCTGCGAGTCCAAGGTCTGCAGTCACATGTATCCCTTTGTGCTCTTCATGGAGGTGAGGTTTTCTATGCTTTCTGAAGAGTTCATATTAAATTACTTGATTTATCTTTAGGCTCTCATAGAGGGTGTTATGATCCCGGCCACCAAGTGCGATAGTTGGGCCAAGTTCCGGCAGGGCGACTGCAATTTCCAGAACACCATCAACATCGGTCTTATATATCCAACTGCGGCCAAGGGTCTGTACTTTTGCCTGACCCAACCGAATCCTCCATTCACTTACATGGAGCATGGTTTGCGCTACAAGACGAGACGTACCGAGAAACCCTCGAACCCAAAGTCCTCTTAGGTTTTTAGTGTTAACTTGTATATAATGTAGTTTTTAGTTAAATTATTAAAGTATGTTAAAGTTACAAATTTGTAAATGGTTTTCTTTGGGAGTTACTTAAAGTGAAGGCCTAGAATTATGCTTTGGTTTTGACATTTTTCTGAAGACGTTGCCAGACTGTTAAAATGGGATAACTTCATGGAACTGAAGCGTTAAATTGCTTGATTTAATTTAATTTGTGTGTGAAATTTAAAATGACATTTATTTAAGAAACTTAACATTTTTTAATGTATTTTAAAAAGCTTTTTATATATATTTTTTTATATCATGTTTTTCTGATCTCTCTTTAGCTCTCTTTCTCTTATTTTAATAAAAACCTCTCTTTGTCTTGGCTGATCACTGGCTTAAGCTCAAATCCGAAACAGCTGATTAACCTCATCGAATCCAATTCTCCGTTACAGCCGGAAGAGAGAGAATAAAACAAAAGAGAGGCTACAGATTCTCTGTAGCTTCAGGGGCTTACTTAAAGGGGGATCAGCTTCAGCATAAGAGTTAAGCTTTAGACACATTTATATTAAATTTGAGTTACTAAAGCCTTCTAAATTAATTTCTAGAAATATATTGATTGATTAACACAATTTTCAGAGTTTTGGATTGAGAATTAAGCTTAAATTTTTGATAATTATACAAAATATTTCTTATTCAAGAATGTGACCAACCGATATATTTACTAAATATAATACCTAATTCTTTTTAAATTTTTTATTCAAAAATACCCTTTTATAAATTAAAAATGAATGCAATCCCCTTCCTCCTATCTACGCCCCTGACCCCACGAATATTTCGTGGGAGCCGCTCGCTGTCGCCTCACCTCGTCTACCTGTTGCCAACTGGCTGGGGAAAAAAGTAAGTTAAGAGCCGCTCGTGGCCAACTCTGGAGCGCAGTTTGGTTGAGTTCGTCGAGCGGTCAGGTTGTCCGGCGGTCCGCATCGCAATCGCAGTCGGAGTCGGAGTCGCAGTCGAGCTTCAAGTGTCCAGCGGCAAACCCGTCGTCGCGCTGTCGGTACGTGGAGCCAAAGTCAGTTGGAAACTAAAAAAAAAATACAAACTGAAAACAGAAATTTAGCCGAACTGAGCTGGGGCTGAGCTGAGGCTGAGCACTCGCCAGTTGATCGTGCGGAACCCCCATTGAAGTCTGAAAAATTGTTCACAAAAAACAGACGCATTTCTGTTGTAGTTTTTCGCTGCTGCTGTTTATTTTGTGTAATCATCAAATAACAATTTTAAATCCAAGTGTTAAGTGTAATGATATCCAATATATGGAGTGGAGTCCAAGAGAACAAGCAGTTTACTAAAAATAGAAACACCTTTGGCAGATACTCAATAAAAATTCAAGCTTATATGATCTTGGCTGAGCAGCTTCCGACACGTAAAAATAGCTCTTTGATCTTACACGAAATAATTAAATACAATTCCAAGAATTTTGTTGATATTTTAAAATTCCTAACTTTACAGTAAAACCTTTACCTTTATATTGAATAAATAATAAATCTGTAAAGTTTAATTTGTAAAAATTGGAGGTTAAAATAGTCTTTAATTTCTGTCTCTCAGATTAAGAATCTCAAATAAATAATAATAAAAGCTTTTTTAAAAAATATTTTAAAGATTTTTGTTGAATATTTCCAAAAAATTAAAGTATCTTGCATTAAAGAATTTCAAAAAAAATAGACAAAGATCAAAATAAAATATATGCAGACATGTTTGTCATTATAAATAATTAAACAATAAAGTTACTAATCCAGAGCTACAAGAATTGATCCCTCCACCTATTAGCCTCACCTTGATAAATTGTTTTCGGTGTCTCAGACTCACACGTATCCATTAGGCCGAGTATCTGTATCTATGTATCTGTAATCGTAAACGCGTCGCACGCCAGCGCGTGTCTCTAGCTCTAAATGGCCTAGGCGGCTCCGTAAACTAAGCTCCCAGCTCCCAACTGGTCAAGTTTACTTTTATTTACGTTTTTCTTTCTTCTATTTTGTTTTTTGTATTTATTTTTTTAAGAGCCGCTTAGGTGTGCTGTCGGCATTCTATTGAATTTTTCGTGTCTGCGAGAGCGAATGCGCGCCCCAGGCCGAATTCGGATGCAATTTTTCAATTGAAAACGCTTAATGAGTGAAGAGCAATTAGAAAGATATATATGTGCATCTGGAAATGTCTATAAATAGCGGAGTAATGAAGTAATTGAGGATTGTATAATGCCAACACGAATGATAAATGAATTGGAAAATGACGAAAATTCATTTCGGCGATCATATGAGCCACAAGCAATAAATCACAAAAGCAACAAATTATGCTAATTGATATTAAAATATTTGCTAACCATTGAAAAATTGCAAATTTCTGGATTTTTTGACGAACAATTAAGTAATTATTTTGTTCATTTTGTCTGTGAATTTATTTGAATTTATTACCACAGCATGCATTTTGAGTAATTTGTTATTAATTAGTTAAAATTAGGTAACACTAAGCAAGAGAAGCTGAGAAATTTTTAAACTAAAGAAACCCTTTTATAAGATTTAAATAAAAGGAAAGCTGATACTTATTTACCTTACTCTTTCATAAATTAATAAATCCCTAAAGCCCCAAATCAATGTAAATTAAAATTGATATTTCGCTGTCTTTAAGCTCAACTGGCCCTATTCACAGTGATAAAATTTTAATAATTTAACAAACACGTTAATTTCTTGCCCGAAGTGCTGTTTAAATCGCTTCAATGACACTTAATGAGTTTATGGAGAACGCTAACAATGCTAACAAGAAATCGGCTCCGGTGCCTAGATATATATCGGCTTTATTGTGTGCTAATGAGGGCCCCCGAAACTCCCACATCACAGCTCAAGTACTTTATTCTGGGAACGACGAATCGAGCCGGAAAAAGTGCAAGTTGACTTGGGATTGGATTGGAAAATAATCCATTGACTCATTTGGTAAACAAATCGCTTGGCGAATACGTCAGAGAAAAAGTGAAATTTTATACGAGCCAAAATAATTATATATTCGTCACCAATCAAAGTCGTCTCTTTGTGTGATTATCGCGTATACGCAGTGTGTGTTTTCTAGAAGCTGCATCTCATATCTCCTAGAGGAGGCAGACTGACAGCTTGTTTATCGTGTTAAATATATTACCACAGAGCTGGACATCAAGATTAAATCTCCAAGCAGGTCAATGGCTACTATTTGTCTCCCGAAAACATGTGGATGTCTGACAAATTGCGAAACTCTCAGACGTTAGATAGTACGAGTATAAATAAGGTATCCGAGAAGCACGACGACTATCTTTAATTGTTGCGAAACTGCAAAACAATTGTCGGAGAACCTCTGGCGGGTGTAACCAAGCGCCATCGTGACTTAACTTGGCCTAGACCCCCGAGAGAAAAAATAACCTGTTGGATCTTGCATTCCTGAAGATCACCAACAGCACCTGCCATGTTTGTAAACCAAATTAACGCGCCAAAGTGAAAATCCCCATCTATATATCTCTAAGCTCCCCGATATAGAACCCGTTCTGGCGGCGTCTGGTTATGGCTTATGCAAATATTTGCAGCCAAGGAGCGCACATACAGGTTTCAAATCTTCGCATTTACAGACCCAAGTTGATAACGCTCAAAGCGCTCTGTGTGATCCGCAAATCGTTCGATTAATCAAAATTGCGTCGGAGAGAAACGCAACATAAACGGAATTAATCAAAAGTCGAATAAACAGAAAACGGGAAACAATAAAGACTTGTGGCGCTGACTGGGCATAATTATATACAGAGAAACTGCCGAAATTTTTGCCCATCCCAAGGTTTCTGTCGAAAATAAAACCTAAAAAAAATTAAGACAAAAATAAATAACAAGCTGAGATCGCCATTGAGGAGATTTTTGGGGAATTTCTGGGGAAATCCTGGCAGCAAAGTGATCTTTAAGTACCCGGGGAGAAAAAAAAAACATACAAAAGGCTCAAAAGAGAACCCATAATAATTGTGTCTACAAGGTGAAGATCGTAATAAAAAAAAAAGTGAAGTGCTAAGAAATACCTTAAATAAATGTGATATAGGGGTATTTCCAATATAGTCAATAGAGTCGGATATGAAAGTGCATAGTTCACAATTAACGCAAAGTAAATTAATATGGAAAAAGCAGCAGCGAAAACTACACAGAAAAGCTGTTCGATACGTGATGGAATTTAAGCTTAGCTCTTTCAGCCCTCCAGTATTTGCATGGCTTGCACTGGTGTTAACGTTAACGTTAACGTAAAATACATTGGCAGTGGCGCATGTGTGTTGCCTTTTACAGTTTTGCTGGGCGCGTGTTTCCACCCACTTTGTCTCCCCTTTATTGTTTTGGATACAGTGGGGTCTCAGTAAATTAAACTTATTATTTATTACAACAGTCTTATATTAAAGTAGTGATTAAAATAATAATACAATGTATTAGTGAGTACATTATACAATGGGTGATCTAAGCTAAACAACATTTTTAAATGCTCCGACCTCGGCACTCGGTGCCCACCTCTGTTCTAGTATTTTTATGTATTTAAATTCTTTAAAAAAATATTTAAAATATCTATAAAAATTCCTCAATTGTTAAAGATCTTCATTTATCGAAAAAATACTGTATTTCTTATTGTTTCTGCTGTTTTTATTATTTCAGGAGAAGCTTACAAAAGCCGTGGCTCGGAGAGTGAGCGAGATAGAGCGAGCGGGGGTGTCACAGAGAGAGAGAGCAACAACGAACGAGTGAGATAGCCGTAGATGCGGCGCTGCTTTCAATGACGCGACAACAAAAGCAATTAACAAAATTCGCGTACGAAATCGAGCGACAACAGCAACAATTTGGCCTTCTCCATATTGGCAGCGGCCTAGCGCCGGCAAAAACAGCAAAAACAATAATAATAAAAAATTTTTTGTGATTAAGTAAACAAAACAAGATCACTAAAAATAAAACTAAGTCAAAATAGAAGGAGGAGAAGGAGAGACGGTAACACACAATGACCGTCTCATATGCGGGTGAAGTGCCTAATGGAAGCAGCTTTGGCTGCTTCTGGAAGATCCTATGGAAGTGAGTATTGTTAACCAAATTAAAACACTTAAAAATCACTGTAAAATTAAATAGATTTTTTAAAACCATGACAAGCAAGAATTGTAATTTTAAAGAAACTATACCCCTTTTTAAAATAACCAAAAAACCCCCAAACAGATCACTTCGTGTACTCCAGGGTCTAGTGTCTGCTCTAACTGGGTCAACACCCAAGAGTTACCGATTCCGGGGATTTTTCCGCATTAGTCATCGCCATCCCCACCTGTCCCCGTGTGTTTACCAACGCAATTATCATCCGATACATCCGAACTCCGCTATAGTATATAGAGAGACCCCCGCCACATACAAGCATTATTGACAGATGCCCCGACAACATCTGGTTTCAGGTTATTTTCTGTTTTTAGTGTGTGTTTATTTTGAACCCCCCGGTTCGCTTTAATTGTTTCCCAAGTGCAGTCACTCGTAACTGGGCAGTTAGAATAGCAATAGCGATTCCACCGCATCCACGTCCACGTCCAGTTCCAGTTACTGTTGCACAGTTCCAGTTTTTGCCATTCAAACCAGAAAGAAGAGAGAAATTGGTGGCCATAACTCCACCGAAGCGCCGAGAGCGCCGATGATGATAAGGCGCACGTTTAGTAATGGATTTACTAATTGAAAACTTATGCAAGCCAATTTATCACAACTCCGAGAATGTAAAAGTTACCTAAAACATGTTGTTTATGACTCGAAAACCCTTCGTGTGTAAAGTAATAAGCAATTAATTTAGGGAAATGGATAAGGTACACAGAGAAATACCTTAAAATCTATTCAAAAATATTTTCAATAGAGTTCCATAAAAGATATCTTTGATGTAACATGAATATATACTCCTAAGCAATCAATTTCGCGCTGAAAATAAAAACAATTGCAATGTATCGATAACTATCGATAATTATAATTTTCACCCATCCCTAGTTAATGTTATGACAACTAGAGCTGGAAAAACATAGAACTTTATAAATTAAAAATTATTATTTCGATTATTTCTTATAAAAACATCGAGAACTCCGATTCATTTCCATTTAGACACCCAAACTATTCGATAATTATCGATTTTAAATCGATTAATTTAAATGATAACTTCGATTAATTTATAACTTAAAGAGAAACCCAAGCTATTTCGAGAAGATGGCTACAGAAACCTCAAATAAACCCTTCCGAATTTTATTTCGATCAAAAATATATCGTTAAGATATAAATTACTCGCTATAAATCGATATTTTTTAACCATCCCTAGTTATTACCTTGGCAACCCAAATTTTTTGTTAAGAAAAAGGCCACAGAAACCTTGATCAAAACAAACAGAACGAAGACCCCACCTGAATGGTACCAGTTTCAAAGCGGTTATGCCAATCATTACCTATACAAATATTTATATTTTTTTTCATAACGAATCAAATCACACTTTGGGACATTAGAATTCATTGGAACAGACATGAGAGATAGGAATACCCCCATTAAAAAGAACTAGCGACCCATTAAGCACGAAAATCCACCTGAAATATGATGATTAACGGAGAAGGGGACATGGATAAATGGCTAAATGAGGAAATCGTTTGCGATCGATGAACAGAAACCAGTTAATTACAGTTCAAAGTCGGCTAACTTCGACTGAGCCATAAATTCCCAGAGGTATTTAATTCGAAAATATTTGTTTCCCTTTTTAAATAGATGGCGCGGCAGCGTTTACAAATTGGTCTGGCGCGAATTAATTGCGTATTTGTGTTTATACTATACCATAAATGTTATCTATAGATTTGGCCTGACGGAGAGTCAGCAGGCGTGAGTATTACCTGGGTTTATTAACTAAATTTTAGGGATTAAAATGTTGATTTATCCTCACAGAATATTTAAGAAAATCAGGCTGTACTTTGGACAGCAGGGCGAGAGCATACCCATGTCCTTTGTGCTGGGCTTCTATGTAAATCTGGTGGTGAAGCGTTGGTGGGAGCAGTACCGTCTTCTGCCCTGGCCAGATACGTTGGCTCTGTTTATCAGTGCGGCCATTCCCAACTCAAATGGAGGTGTTAATGTAAGGATATGAGCTTCTAATTATTAGGGAAATTAATTAAAATATTATTATAGAACGAAACAGGTCGCCTGATGCGTCGTAATATCATGCGCTACATGGTCCTGGCCTATGTGATTACTCTGCAGAGGATTTCCCTGCGTGTCAAGCGGAGATTCCCCACCACCCAGCACCTGGTGGATGCGGGTCTGATGCACGAGTCCGAGATGAAGATCTTTGAGGCTCTGAATGCCAAGAGTCCCATGTCCAAGTACTGGATGCCCCTGGTCTGGGCCACAAATATTATCAATCGAGCCAGGAAAGATGGCCTGATTGCCTCGGATCACATAGTGCAGACCATTCTGGTGGAGCTCTCGGATATACGTAGACGTTTGGGTGGCCTCATAGGCTACGATACGGTCTGTGTTCCTTTGGTCTACACGCAGGTGAGTTTCATATAATAATTACTATTAAGTATATTTTAAAATCCTTATATTTAAGGTGGTCACCCTGGTGCTGTACACCTACTTCATAGCCGCCCTTTTGGGCCGCCAAATGTTGCCCGCCGTCTTGGATCGCAATGGTCGCGAGGATCCCGACCTGTACTTTCCCCTCTTCACCGTCTTGCAGGTGAGTCGCTTCTGGAGTGTTACGAATTTAATTGTATTTCCACGAATGATTTAAGACGCTGGAGAAGTTATCTCAATTTGCACGTTCCGCTTTATTTACCATAAATCAGAGTCCATTTTGCACGTCTCGGCGTTTTGTAAAAGTTTAAAAACTTGTTGCGGTTTTTTGTTATTCATAATGGCTTGTTTTTTGTTTTAGCCAAATGTAATGGCTATACCTTGTTAACGATATGCCACAACGCTGCTCTATATATATACTATACTATAATGGGCATATCATGATAGGGCCCCTGCTGTTGTTTTTTTGCTTTGGTTTCTGCGGTTCTCTGCCGGGGACAGATTTCAAGTGCCTTATGTAAACGATTCGCGGTCACGTTCCCCCGTAATAAATTGGTCTGGGTTTGGATATAGATCTGCGACAAGTGTTTAGCTATCATTATTAACTGTTAATGTGCATTCCACTGTGCAACGTATAATTTTTTAAGATACAGTTTTAGCCACAAAAAAAGAGAATGGAATGGGAAGCTTTCCCTGGCGTGCCTCGAATTCGTTCTCGAGTTTGAGTGAATTTTATGCTGTAATTAACCGATCCTATCTTATTTAATTAATCTCCGCAGTTCGTTTTCTACGTGGGCTGGCTAAAGGTGGCCGAGGTGCTAATCAATCCCTTTGGCGAAGATGACGATGATATCGAGCTCAATTGGCTCATCGACCGGCACATAAAGGTGAGTCAAAAGGGTATTATTTCTGATGAAACTTATAATAAAACGTATACAGTACAGTACCTTGTAGAGAGGAAAAAGATTGGAAAACCCCATTAACGTTTAAAATATAAATACAATATATAAAATCGTAAATTACTTGCAAATAATTACAGAGATCACATTCTATTAGCTATAAAATTTACGTAATTCCAAGTGACACCTTGTCTCTACTCCAACCAGGCGTTATAAATTGTTAATAAGCAGTGGCCATAATTTTTGCAGTGTTTCTGGCCATAAAACAATCATTCAAATCTTTTCTTTAGAGTTGCGAAAGTTCGTATTTCACCAAAAACCTGTATAACTTCCAATTAATTTCATTTAACATGCGGTTGATAAGTTCTCGTTTTTTCAAATTAAATTACGAACTCCTCGAAATCGGAACAGATGGCCAAACTCTGATTTGAAATACTTAGAAAAGAAGACAAAGCTTCCCCGTCGAACCTTGAGCAGGCCAAGCTCCTCACATCCGTAAGATACTTATATGTATCTGGTCGGAGGGTAATATCCATAATTATAGTTCCAGAGATTTCGCAGTATTATGACTGCTGCTGCTGCGAGATCTCGAGTTGGATTCGCTAATTGGGTTAGCGTGCTAGCTAAGTAAAGATTTTTGCGCTCTTAAAGCGATAATCGCTTGAGTCAGCCACTTCTTGGATTCTTCACTGCTGCTGAAAGGAGAGGAACAAGTCTGTCTGCCACGTGCTAAAAATAACAGGCATTCTCCACATAGCCAACCAAAGTTTTAGCAGGAAAAATAAGTTTGAGGCAGGTAAAATTTTAAGATACTCTTTCTAAAGGTTTTGAGTAAAAATAAAAAAGCAGACAATAATATGATATTTTAAAAAGTTTTTGAAGGTTTTTAATGCTCTATTTAATATTAAAATGGCATCTAAGCTTATTTTAAAATATTTTTTTTTTAATGTTTGTAACTAATTTGTATATTAACATATTTTATTTCTAATTTTTTACTGCATTGTTAAATATATACAAAAATTTGGTGTACTTACGAATGGAAACTGATTGCTTTCCAGTCAACAATGATTTTATTTTTCATATTATACCTGTAATGATAACCAGATATTTAATGTTATTTAAATTCTGTTTATACTTAGACCTTTTCTGATTTAAGTGGCGCCTTTTCTAGCTAAATATCATATCATAATTATTTTTAATCGATCGAAGTACAAACAACAAAATGATTTATAAGCCTTAGATAATTTTTAATTAAGTCAAAGTCTGAAACTGGTTTTTTTAAGCTGATAGTTAATACCTATAAATTCAAGTGACAGTGATTTTATTTGCCATTTACATGTGACAATTGGATTGAACAATATCTTAATTTATGTAAATATATTTTCATAAAAAGAAAATTGCATTTAACCAGATAAAACCAGAGCTAGGGCATCCCGCTTCGACTATATATCCCTTCGGATGATTGGAGTTTTTGGACTTTGCTGCTGCCTGTGCTTGTGTTAGGAGATGGCTCCACAAGTGTGTGTGCAGTCCGTGTTTGTATCTGTGTTTTGGGGCCTGCCGTTGCTTGCAATTATTTACAAAAGCCAACAGCAGCAGCAGCAGCAAAAGTAAATTGAAAACAGGTTTTTGTTCAAAAATTGAGAGGAAAAAAATACAAACAAAACGAAGGAAAAAATCCGTACCGAAAACATTGAAACCTCTTTTGTAGAGCTTTTTTTTATGGCGAGTGTGTTTGCTTGATTTGGGAAATGCATCCACTAAACGCCCGTTTTAGCCCGGTTATCACTTGGGGGTTAATGTTATTGCCAACACCTCGCAGAGCTTCCATGGTTCCATGTCCCACACACACGCCCAGACGTGACTCTCGGCTGAGTCGGTCGTAAATGGAAAAATGATTAACCAAATGAGTCTTTTTTCTACTTTTTTTTCAACATTTTTCCCATTTATTATTATTTTTGCTTAGTTTTATTTTAGTTATTTTTTGCCAGCTTCTGCTGTGGGCCGTGTGTTATGGAATAATTAAAAAACTTGTAAACAATTTCACTTTTTCTTTTGTCTCTCGATGTGGGCCACACTCTCAGCTCGATTGCCGTGACGCAATGGGGTTTAGTGCCGCCGGAATCGCGAATGGCGAACACGTTCCGATTTATAGAGGGCCCTCGACCGATCTGATCCACTTTTGATTATTAACTTTCAGGCCGCCTACATGATCGTCGACGAGATGCACGAGGAGCATCCGGAGCTGCTGAGAGATCAGTACTGGGAGTGTGTGGTGCCCAAGGATCTGCCCTACACAGTGGCCTCGGAGCATTATCGCAAGGATGAGCCCAAGGGATCGGCGGAGAAGTACAAGGTCAAGAAGGAGGATGCCATGTATGCCAACATAATGCCGGGTGGTGGCAAGCGGATGCTCAGCGATGATGTTTACGCGGATTATGTGAGTAGAGGGGGGATTTATTAATTTAAAAAATAATATTAATGTTAATAATTTATAAATTAATAGGAAAGCGTCGACACCCCCATGGTGGAGCGGCGGAAAAACAACTGGCTGGTGCGACAGCTCTCCCGCATGGGCTCGATGCGCAGCCAGTCCACGGCCTACTCCTCCGGCGGACTGCCCTTCAACCGGAATCGCCTGAACTCTGTGTATTCTAGTCCCGAATCCGGCCTGCCACTGACCATTCTGCAGCAGCAGCAACTGCAGCAGGCGCAGCAGCAACAACAGGGAGGGTCGCAGCCAAGTAAATCCAGTCTCTATGGCAAGTTTGTGCATCGCAAGTCCATCAGAGCCCAGCGTCAGCTTATCAAGCAGAGTGAGTTTAGATTAAAATATACAAATAAATACTTAAATCTTAAAAAAAAAAATATATATATAAACTTAATTTGTTAAAGAAAATAACCCTATTATTTTCCGTGTATAAATATGTTATGAAGCCCCCAAAAGTATGCCCAATAAATAAAAATAATAAAATATATTCCCCTCAACAGACTCCAAGCTCAATGGCCTCAACGTGAATGTGGCCAAGACCGCACGACCTAGGATACCCACGCCCGAGGTGACCAAGGATGGCAATACAAACCCAGGTGAGTAAATCCTTAAATTAAGCACCTGCAAAGCTCTCTCTGAACCGCACTATCCACACTATCCTTGTAGCCACCAGCTCGGTCCTAATGGCACCCCAGCAGCTGAGCACCCCCAGCGCACCTCCGGGCATGTACCCATCCTCCTACGCACCCGACACCCTACTGCACCAGGAGAGCGGCCAGGTGCTGGGCACGCTGCTCCTCTCGCCCATCAAAGAGATGGATAGCTCATCGTCCAATAACACTCTGATTCCAGGACATCCGGCCACCGCCGCCCTGGCAGCCAGCATGAAGGAGGGATTCCCCGCGAGCAGTAAGTTGGAGATTAAGCCAAAAAGAGTCCTTTTTAAGCTTGATTTTACCCAATCCCTAGATATTCCTGCGGCCACGAACATCACCACGCTTTCGTTCCCCTTCACCGTGACCAGCAGTGGTGGGGAGACGATGCCCACAGGCACCCTGAGCATCCTGCCCATCACGGCCAATGCCCAGCTGCCTACGATCACCACCTCGGCGAGTGGTTATGATCCCAACGATGTGATCACCACGATTCCGGTGTCCCTGTCCATCCAGCGATCCCCTTCGGCCCTGTCCATTGTGGAGCTAACCGGCGGCGATGTCCAGGATGGTTATGGCAACAGTGGCTCCAGCAATGGCAATGGTGGCATCACCACCACAGCCCTGCTCTCCGTGAAGCCCCTGAACGGGCATTCGAACATCTCGCGGAATAACAGCTTCAACTTGAGCCTCAACCTGCAGGATCAGCAGCAGCGATCCTCGGTGAGATCGGTGGGACCCACGGACACCGTGGACACGGCCTCGATGCCCACGATTACCATGTCGCAGAAGCCCACGGAAACGGGCGGATCTTCGGCGCCCTCGACGCTGGCCAAGCACAAGCCGGAGCAAAAGACCGGCGAGGTGTATGTGTGACCCTGATCCTTAGTTCGGGATGAAAATTTGATCAGAGATCGAGCCACGTAATTAGGTTTAAGGCCCTATGGCACTAAGCCACCCGGAACCAATAAGATGATATTAACAGTAGCTTGGAAAAAGTTTTATCTTATTAAGATATAAACTGGAGACACATTTTTTAAAGAAAAACAAAAAATAGCTGTTCGGTGATGCGGCATTTACACTGTAACTTTGAGATCAGTGTGACGCCCATAAACTGTATTTCTTACAAAAGTTAAAGAAACTTAGAGAAAATCTATGAGCAGCAATTAGGCTATGCGGCTATGACACAGTACCTTTTAAATAAGTGTGACCGTATTTGGATTACAGAAAATATCCTTGGAAAGAAACACCTATAGTTATCTCTTTCAAAGTTCTTATGCTAGTGTCATACCCGCATAATCGTTTAAAAGTAAATGTTTCTGGTTTTATTAGCAAACTGCATTCGTACTTTTAAATATTTTAAAACTCCGCATTTAATAAGGCAAGAAGTAAATTCTAAAATGCAAATAATAATAATAAAAACCTTCCTCAAAATATAATTTAAATCAAAAATTTAACAGAGCTTCTTCAGCAGAGTCCAAGTCCAAGCTCAATAAAATTCTAGCAAAATGCAATAATCATATTACCAACGTATAGTAACTGTATAGTTTATTGTATATACTTAGCGTATTTAATAAGAAATTGACTTATTGTTTTGGCACTTGCCATATATATATATATATTAGCTAAGCGTTAAGTTCTTGGCGAAATCTTTAATAAGAATCTCTATCTATCTCGTGTAGGCCGTGTAAATACTTGTAAACCAACACAGTATGTGATATGCGATTGTTATCCAGCTAGATTTTGTATCTTTGTGCAGATAAGTACAGATATCTGTTTGTATAAGCATAAGTTTATATGTAATCCCACTAAATGAACCATAAATATAGAAAATCTAAGCAATACTTGGCCCTTGTACAGAGTTTAGTTTATGTACCTTGAAATAAAATCAATCCACTTAACAAGAGAGTTGTGGCTCTACATTTTGGTTGTTATAAGAGACTTGGAAGAGACTCTCCATCAATTGGCACTCTTCGAACCTACCCCAAGAGCCGAGAGAAAGATCAATTAGAATTTGAACCCAAAGGCTGATATATGTGTGCTCGGAGGAAAATTTAAATGCCAGCGAAGATGGAATTCTGCAGTCAGTCGCGCTCCAGCGCTCAGGCGGTAACGATCTTGGGTCTAAGGAAAATTTAACCATCTTCTTTATCACAAACCAAAGTAAAGGATATAAATCACAAAAGTTCCTCTAAAAAAAGGTGAATATCCCACGGGAAACGTTCAGATTTCAGTCTGCAACGTGTGACCCACAAAGTGGCGCTCTAATTTAACACATTCCTGGTTCAATAATATATATTCCATCACTTGACCCCGCGGGTCAATGAAAACTATGTGACTCTCGGTGAAATACAAACTTGCATGTGGACGCCGAGTGTGTTGCCTAATTGAATTAACCTTTTGTCTGGTCCCCAAAGGGGCCTCGTGTGTATGAAGAAATCTTGGCCACGGATCGATCGTGGAGCATTGAATAATAAAACCCATTTAATTGCCATTCCGTCAGTGTCCAGTGTCGATCATGGATCGCGATGAGGCCTCTACCACCACCACCAGCGAGGGCAAGTCCCAGGAGGAGGCTCCCCCAGCGGAGGGACTGGAGCCCACGCAACCCATCAGCTTCCTGACCCTATTCCGGTTTTCCACCTATGGCGAGATAGCCTGGCTCTTCTTTGGCTTCATCATGTGCTGCATCAAGGCTCTGACCCTGCCCGCCGTGGTCATCATTTACAGCGAGTTTACGTCGATGTTGGTGGATCGAGCCATGGTGTTTGGCGTCAGCTCGAAGGTTCATGCCTTGCCCCTCTTTGGAGGTGGCAAGATTCTGTAAGTTAACAAGGAAATGTCTGAAGATTTTCTTCAATAAATTTTCATAAATTTCTAAAGCAGAAGATACTTTTTTATCGCTAAATACTCTTAAGAAAAATCTTAAAATAATTCTAGAACCAATGCCACTCGGGAGGAGAACAGCGAGGCCTTGTACGACGACTCCATTTCGTATGGCCTTCTCCTAACCATTGCCTCGGTGGTGATGTTCGTTTCTGGCATCTTCTCCGTGGATATTTTCAATGTGGTGGCCCTGCGTCAGGTCACCAGGATGAGGATAATGCTCTTCTCCTCTGTAATGCGTCAGGACATAGGCTGGCATGATCTGGCCAGCAAGCAGAACTTTACCCAGAGCATGGTGGAGTAAGTCGTTGTGTTAGGGATTAAGTACCCAAAAAAATATATTTTGTATATATCCCAGCGATATAGAAAAGGTGCGCGATGGCATCTCCGAGAAAGTGGGTCACTTTGTCTACCTGGTAGTAGGTTTCATCATTACGGTAGCCATTTCCTTTGCCTATGGCTGGAAGCTCACCCTGGCTGTGAGTTCGTATATTCCTGTGGTGATTCTGGTCAATTACTATGTGGCCAAGGTGAGGGATTATTTGATCTTATATTTTTTATAAGAGCTACTTAAATATTTTCTTTATTTTTATACAGTTCCAAGGCAAGTTGACTGCCCGCGAGCAGGAGTCCTATGCAGGAGCTGGTAATCTGGCGGAGGAAATCCTCAGTGCCATTCGCACTGTGGTCTCATTTGGCGGTGAAAAAGCTGAAGTCCAGCGGTATGAGAACTTCCTGGTTCCGGCTCGCAAGGCCAGTCAGTGGAAGGGAGCCTTCTCCGGAGTGAGTGATGCCCTGCTGAAGTCCATGCTTTATTTGTCCTGCGCCGGAGCCTTCTGGTATGGCGTCAATC
This sequence comes from Drosophila asahinai, assembly GCA_008042795.1. Lineage (NCBI taxonomy): Eukaryota > Metazoa > Arthropoda > Insecta > Diptera > Drosophilidae > Drosophila > Drosophila asahinai. The sequence continues at coordinate 154,806 of VNJZ01013300.1, forward strand.
TCATCATCGACGATCGCAATGTGGATGATAAGGAGTATACGCCAGCCATTCTGATGATTGTGAGATTCAGTAAATTTAATTAGAGGTATTCTTTAATAACCTGTGATATTTACAGGCCTTCTTTGGCATCATTGTGGGTGCGGATAACATTGCCAGGACAGCACCTTTCCTAGAGTCCTTTGCCACCGCCCGGGGCTGTGCCACCAATCTGTTTAAGGTCATCGATCTGACCTCCAAAATTGATCCCCTTTCGACAGATGGCAAGCTCTTGAACTACGGTCTTCGTGGCGATGTGGAGTTCCAGGATGTGTTCTTCCGCTATCCCTCGCGTCCAGAAATTATAGTCCACAGGGGCTTGAATATCCGTATCAGAGCGGGTCAAACGGTGGCCCTGGTGGGTTCTTCGGGCTGTGGCAAGTCCACCTGCGTGCAGTTGCTCCAGAGGTTCTATGATCCTGTCTTTGGCTCGGTGCTGCTGGATGATTTGGATATAAGGAAATATAATATCCAGTGGCTGAGATCGAATATTGCGGTGGTGGGTCAGGAACCTGTGCTGTTTTTTGGAACTATAGGTGGGTTTAGGGGGAGTTTTTTAATTCTTATAATAGGATATTTTTTTTGGCAGCCCAAAACATTAGCTATGGCAAGCCAGGAGCCACCCAAAAGGAGATAGAAGCAGCTGCCGCTCAAGCAGGAGCCCATGAGTTCATCACCAATCTACCAGAGGTGAGTTTTGTTAACTTTTTTAGATAAAAAATCTAGTAAAATCTTTGATCCTCTAGAGCTATCGCACCATGATTGGTGAGCGAGGATCCCAGCTTTCCGGCGGCCAGAAGCAACGCATTGCCATTGCCCGCGCCCTCATCCAGAACCCCAAGATCCTCCTCCTCGACGAGGCCACCTCTGCCTTGGATTACCAATCGGAGAAGCAGGTCCAGCAGGCTCTGGATTTGGCCAGCAAGGGTCGCACCACCATTGTGGTTTCCCACAGACTCTCAGCCATTCGGGGAGCGGATAAGATTGTCTTCATCCACGATGGCAAGGTGCTGGAGGAGGGCTCCCACGATGACCTGATGACCCTGGAGGGTGCCTACTACAACATGGTCCGTGCGGGCGACATCAAGATGCCCGATGAGGTTGAGAAGGAGGAGAACGTAGAAACCGATGCCAAACGTAAGGATTTTTTAGGTATTTAAATATTTTAATAAGAAACTTTATATCTTAACCAGGTAAGAGCCTAGCTCTCTTCGAGAAATCCTTCGAGACGAGTCCCCTGAACTTCGAGAAGGGCCAGAAGATCAGTGTCCAGTTTGATGAACCCATTGTGAAGCCCCTGGCCAAGGACACCAATGCCCAAGCAGTGGCAGAGGTGGCTCCGGTCGCCGATAAGCCCAGCTTCCTGCGCACCTTTGCCAGGATCCTGAAACTCGCCCGTCCCGAGTGGTGTTACCTGATCCTGGGCACCATCAGCGCCATTGGCGTGGGCTGTCTGTATCCCGCTTTCGCCATCATCTTTGGTGAATTCTACGCCGCTCTCGCTGAGCAGGATCCGGAGGATGCTCTGCGTCGCACTGCCGTTCTTTCCTGGGCCTGCTTGGGCCTGGCCTTCCTGACGGGATTGGTCTGCTTCCTTCAGACGTACCTCTTCAATTATGCTGGCATTTGGCTGACGACCAGGATGCGGGCCATGACCTTCAAGGCGATGGTGAGCCAGGAGGTGGGCTTTTTCGATGACGAGAACAACTCCGTGGGAGCTCTGTCCGCTCGTCTCTCCGGCGAGGCAGTGGGTGTCCAGGGCGCCATTGGTTACCCGCTGAGTGGCATGATCCAGGCGTTGTCCAACTTCATCTCGAGTGTCACGGTCGCCATGTACTACAACTGGAAGCTGGCCCTGCTGTGCCTGGCCAACTGTCCCATTATAATTGGTTCTGTCATCCTGGAGGCCAAGTGGGTTTGGGTTTGGTATCTGATTATTCTATCTAGTTATCTTTTTTAAACATATTTCCAGGATGATGTCCACAGCCATTGTAAGGGAAAAGCAGGTCATTGAGGAGGCCTGCCGGATTGCCACCGAGTCCATAAGCAACATTAGGACAGTTGCTGGCTTGAGGAGAGAGGCGGATGTGATCCGGGAGTATACCGAGGAGATCCAGCGGGTGGAGGTCCTCATCCGTCAGAAGCTGAGGTGGCGAGGAGTCCTGAACTCAACGATGCAGGCCTCTGCATTCTTTGCCTATGCTGTGGCCCTTTGCTATGGTGGTGTCTTAGTGTCCGAGGGTCAGCTGCCCTTCCAGGATATTATCAAGTAAGGGATTGAGAAGAAGATATATATGCTTCAACATCGAGGATAGAAGAATTTCCTTCAGGAAATATGTTAAGAATTTTAGAAAGACATAATATCTTCAAGAAGTATTGAGTCTCAAGAGTTTGAAGAAGAAGTCGGAGAGCGTAGGTTCTTGTGAAAATTATTTATATATTTTCTTAAAAAAAAAGACAAATCGAGACCTGAATCTTTTCTATTTATTTAATATTTTTCCTCTCCTTTTTTTAGGGTATCTGAAACCCTTTTGTATGGCTCCATGATGCTGGCCCAATCCCTGGCCTTCACCCCAGCCTTCTCAGCCGCCTTGGTGGCCGGGCATCGGCTCTTCCAGATCCTGGATCGCAAGCCCAAGATCACCTCGCCCATGGGCACCATCAAGAACACCTTGGCCAAGCAGTTGAATCTCTTCGAGGGAGTACGCTATCGAGGCATTGAGTTCCGCTATCCCACACGACCCGATGCCCAGATACTCAATGGCCTGGATCTGGAGGTGCTCAAGGGTCAAACGGTGGCCCTGGTGGGTCATTCCGGATGCGGAAAGTCAACGTGTGTGCAGCTGCTGCAGCGCTACTACGATCCCGATGAGGGAAGCATTGTAAGTAGTTACTTAAGGGCTTAAATATTATAATAAAATATATATTTTTCCACCCAGCACATTGACCACGACGACATCCAGCATGATCTGACCCTGGAGGGAGTGCGGACCCGCCTGGGCATCGTCTCCCAGGAGCCCACTCTCTTCGAGAGATCCATCTCGGAGAACATAGCCTATGGCGACAACCGGAGATCGGTGCCCATGGCTGAGATTATAGCGGCGGCCAAGAGTGCCAATGCCCACAGCTTCATCATCAGCCTGCCCAATGGCTATGATACCCGGATGGGAGCCCGAGGCACTCAACTCTCAGGCGGACAAAAGCAACGGATTGCCATTGCCCGGGCTCTGGTGAGGAATCCGAAGATCCTGCTGCTGGACGAGGCCACCTCTGCCCTGGACTTGCAGAGCGAACAGTTGGTCCAACAGGCCCTCGATTCCGCCTGCTCGGGACGCACTTGCATCGTCATCGCCCATCGCCTGTCCACCGTCCAGAATGCGGATGTGATCTGCGTCATCCAGAACGGGCAGGTGGTGGAGCAGGGCAACCACATGCAGCTCATATCCCAGGGAGGCATCTACGCGAAGCTCCACAGGACCCAAAAGGATCACTAAATATTTTTTAAACTCAACTATTTTTGTAATTTTCATACTACACTTGTCACCAAAGAGGAAAACCAAGAAAACCACTCAAAACTGATTAAACTATCACTACTTTTTTTCACAAATTATGAATCTTTACAATTATTGGGGGAAGATATCTTATCTTCCAAGAGAGGGGAATGCATAATTAGTCTGGTTGCCGAAGGGAATTTATCAATTTCACCAAGTTTGCTCAAGTTAAGGAAGTGCACAATTTTTTAAGCGGTTTATGACCCGCGCCAGGCCGGCCCAAAAGCAACTGACAATCGCCATAATATCTAACATCTGTAATTAGGGTTATCTAAAAGATAATGGGGCGGCAATCTTTGTGACATCTCCATAAATCTCCCACCCACACGACCGCTGTTCACAGTCATGGTCAAGGCATAAACTTGGATTTGCGCTTTACGAAAATGATAACCCCTATCAATGGGGCGGTGGAGATCTTTAAAATATTAATTTCGTTCAAGAAATAACACATTACACAAGGTTTTTAACGAAATTCTAGTGGTTCTAGGTTCTTGGCTGTTGCAGCATTTTTGAGAACATGGAAACGTGACCCCATCCATTGGGGACACTTAGTCTGGAATTCTGGACGTCAAATTTGCGTAACTAGATTACCATTTCCGCGATATATGGGTGCATGCCAGTGCTGTCAATTTTCTCTGATTTTTGTACAGACTATATTATGAAATTATTCGAATTCTAATGGAAAGATTTTACTTACTAGCCAGCAAGACCTATTTAAAAGTATTTATTATAATATAAGATTTATTAAATCTAGAAAAGTAAGATATATTAAGGAAATACTCTTATAAAGCCATATAGGTCGAAGACTTTTTGCTGGAACGTGTAGTTCTACCTTACTACTATCTCCCTAGACTTGACCATTGGTCACGAAATGCCTATAAATTTAGTCAAGCTCTGAGGAATTTTTATAGCTAGTTAAAAATTTTTAGGAATTCACTAAGTAGTCTATTTATTTACTATAGAGTCTATACAATATATTGAAGATATTGATTTATCTGCGAGTGCGAAAAATGTAAACTAGATATAAGTTTTTATAATTTTTCTATACCCTTAATAAGGCACATTTATTGAAGGTGTATTATTATAGATATATATTCTATTCGGTATGAAAATTTAGATATTAAAAAGAAAAAAATTATTATTATTAAACTGATGACTATAACAAGTTTTCCTTCTAGTTTTCCTATATTAAAACTGCAATAAAGCATATTTAAGGGACTGTTATGTGTGCTACAAGTGCTGGTATAGCCACAACAATGATGTTATGCCTGCAATAGCGCTGTTACGGAATACATCGTAAAACGTTTCTTAAAAAAATAATAATTTGGCATAACTTTATCATGTTTCTACAATTGATATTTCATTTTAAATTTATTTATTATGATAAAACCATTTTATAAAATTCTTTAAAGTTAAACTTATTGAAAATAACAGCAAGTGTATACAAACATTTTGATTTCAAGTTTTTTCTTTCTAAAATAAATTTTTAGGTCATTATCAATAATGTTAATTAAAAAAGGATTCAGTTTTCCATAAGCTTGCATTATAAGCTGGACTTTTTTATAATGTTTGTAATTTTTTTTGAATGTTTTTTGATTTAAAAATATGTCATTGGCAACACTGTTGCACACACCTTGCGGTTGGTTGGGGAAATGGGTTCTACGATTTTCAACCCGTCATGCTGAGAACCTTGAGCAAAATCAATTCAATTGATTTTAATAAGCGACCATCTGAGAGTCTATTTGAACTTTAATAGAAACCGAATTTGTACAAAACTGACGCCATCGCAGCCAGACGGGCCAGTCGCCCTCAGCACTCCCAACGGAACGGAACGGAACAGCCGCGCAATACATTTCTCCGGATCGCTCGTCCGCTCGTCCGCTCGCCGATCGGGGAATGCAAAACAATTAAAAAGCCAAAGAACGAAAGAAAAAAAAAATAAGCACGATCCCGGGCAGATCAGAGCCGGCACAGTGCATCTGGCAGGGAGGGAGTGAGTGGAGTTAATTAGCCGGAGCCGGAGCCATTCGGGACCATCTCGGGATCCAGTGAAAACGAACTGCGGGCCTTTCGATTTTTGGTTTCGCTCCGCGTGCATTTTCTTAACTATTAATTGACCCCGCCGGTCAATGAGTTTGACTATCATCTAAATAAATATATAGCTATAGGCGAAAGTTCGTGACGATACAATGACGGTGCTCGGCGATGACATCCCGGCGGAGACGGACTCCACGCCAGAGACCGATTCCTCCTCGCCGAAAAAGGGCAAGGCCAAGGAGAAGGCCCAGCCTATGATTAGTTATACAGAGCTCTTCCGCTACACCACCGGCTGGGATTATGTCCTGATCCTGTCCGCCTTGGTGGCGGCTTTACTACAGTCTTTGGTGTATCCCATTGCCATTGTTGTCTACAGCGAACTGGTGGCCATGTTCATCGACAGGACTCTGGGACAGGGCACCAGTTCGGGGACCATCGGTTTGCAGCTTTTTGGAGGCGGAAAGATACTGTGAGTATTAGTGAAAACTTTAGTAGAAAATGTGGAATTAAGTATGAGGAAGTTACTTATATTATATATATTCTTATATCTTTTTTCCCAAAAATGATCCCATAAATAAAGCCCAAGCTATTAGCTTTACTGTCATTTACATTTACTGTCAATGTTAATTTATTCCCATCAGTCTTCCGCAAGTCAAATTTATTGAACTCTATACATTTTAAAATCAATTTGCAACAAATTATTATGGTAAGATCATGAGGGAATCTAAACAAGACTCATTCAATTGGCCACAAGTTTTATTTCTGAAAAGATCTGAGAAATTTAAGGCCACAAACAAAAGAGAGTGATTCAGTTCCCTTTTCTCTTTCGAAGCAAACGGTCGGAATTTCAATTCTGTACTCTGTAGAGAACTATTCTTTTTATTTATTTACAATAAATACATTCACTACATTTTTTACCTGAAAACAATGGGTGTAAAAGCTACCGAAATTACTCAAGAATGTGCCGGTAAATAATACGATAAAACAAAAGCAGTTTGGCGTTTAAATGAGTATTACTTAAATACACAAATACCTGGAATTCTTTAAGTAATTATTCTTAAATAAATATTACACAGCACAAATGCCTCTTACGAGGAGAACATGCAGGAGCTGCGCAAGGACAGCGTGTCCTTTGGAATCCTCATGACCCTAAATACTCTGCTGATGTTGTTTTCCGGGATGTACTACGTGGATGCCTTCAACAGATTGGCCTTGAGACTGACAGTGCGGATGCGCAGGGAATTCTTCAAGGCCACCCTGAGGCAGGAGATCGGCTGGCATGACATGGCCAAGGATCAGAACTTTGCTGTTAGGATAACTGAGTAAGTAATATTATTTAAAATTTTTATTTATTTAGGGTTTTAAATATATGTTTTTTAACTTTAGCAACATGGAGAAGGTGCGTAGTGGAATAGCCGAGAATCTCGGACATTATGTGGAGATTATATGCGAGGTCATCATCAGCGTGGTCCTGTCCTTTATCTATGGCTGGAAACTGGCTCTGGCAATTGTGTTTTATATACCTTTGACACTTATCGTCAACTCAGCAGTGGCTCATGTGAGTATTTATTAAATATAATAAAACTATAAACTCAATTAAATATAAAGAAAATATCATATTTTCATCTTAAAGAAGAGGTTTTCTCATACAAAATTGTAGAAATTGTTTCCCAGAACTGCATGTGCTCTCTGGCAAGCTTTAAGTGATCTTGAAAATGTATTCAACAAATCCGAAAATAGTTTTCTAAATATAACACTAGTACCTACAACAGACAAAACATATATTTTTGCAAATTTTCTGCCCTGAGTATAATTGTGAGAACATTTGCTCTGAAACTGTAATACTCATTTTACATGAAATTCATTTTACTTTTAATTTTAAATAAAAAGAATAATATTTTCACATATTATGGCAAAACCCCCTTAAGATTGTAAGTGATTAATATTGACATTTTTTAAATGAAAAAAAGCAATTACTTTGAGTCAAGAAAAAAAAAAGAGAATATCCCGATATCCATAATTTTTAGCTATATTTTATTATGATTTTTCTTGGAAAGTTTCTTCAACTAAATCACTATTTTTGAGCAAAAATAAATTAAATACTCGAAAATAATAAATACTTATGATTTATATTTGTTTCGCTCTGGGTAAAGTTTATGACATTAAAGAGTTAAAGGGTTTCGTTAAAAAGAAATTAAAATCATAGTTAATCATTATTTTAAAGTTCTATTAATTTATTTTTATTATTTTTGCTCATAAATACTAACTACAATATAAGTTGTATTATAACACTCGAAAATATTAATTTTATGTGAAGAAAAGGCTTGAAACTTTATTTTTCTAACATGAATAATAAAAATACCCGACGCTGATTTATCTAATTTGTTAGTATATGAGAGTGCCAAATAAAAAGTTGAAAGGTTAATGTGTAGATGCTTAAATTAAATTACTTATGCTTCAAGAATCATTTACGAACAACCTATTGAACTTTCTAATTGTACAGAAATTTATCTGTGCCTTTGACTAATATCTAGAGCTCTTTAAAGCTTTTTAAAAATGTTAAGAAATATTTAAGTGAGCAAATTAAAAGAATATATTACAATTAAAGCTTTAAAATATTTAAATATTTATTTTTAATCATAATTTTCAACTTATTTAAGTTGTATAACATACTCTTTATTTCCTGCTGAATATAATGTTTAATAGATTTTTCCTTTCCCTTTCTACCCAAATTTTCTTCCAGTATCAAGGCAAGCTCACTGCCAAGGAGCAGAGTTCCTATGTCCGTGCCAGTTCGGTTGTTGAGGAGGTAATAGGAGCCATTCGCACGGTGGTGGCCTTTGGAGGTGAACGCACCGAGTCCGTGAGATACGACACGCTCCTGAAGCCCGCTCTCCAGGCGGGGAAATGGAAGGGCGTCTTCTCCGGACTGAGTGATACGGTGATGAAGGCCATGCTCTTCATCACAGGAGCAGGAGCCTTCTGGTACGGCGCCAATCTGATCCTTTACTACCGGGATCCCAACATTCCCATCAATGAGAGGGAATACACCCCAGCCGTGGTGATGATCGTGATATCGGGCATTATAGTGAGTGCCAATCAGATCTCGCGCACTTCCCCTTTCTTGGAGACCTTTGCCATGGCCCGGGGATCGGCCTCGGCTATATTGGAGGTTATAGATCGCACCTCGCTGATCGATCCGCTGTCCAAGGCTGGGAAAATTCTGAACATGGGCCTCAAGGGAACCGTGGAGTTCCGCGATGTCTTCTTTCGCTATCCCGCCCGGGAGGATGTGATCGTCCTAAGGGGTCTCAACGTGGTTGTGGAGGAAGGTCAGACTGTGGCCTTGGTGGGTCCCTCGGGATGTGGAAAGTCCACCTGTATCCAGTTGCTTCAGCGCTTCTATGATCCAGTTTTTGGGCAAGTCCTGTTGGATGGCGAGGATGTGCGGAAGTACAACATCAACTGGCTGAGATCGAACATTGCTGTGGTGGGCCAGGAACCGGTGCTTTTTCAGGGAACTATTGGAGAGAATATCCGGCATGGCAAGCCGGAGGCCACGCAGAAGGAAGTCGAGGACTCTGCCAGGGCAGCCAACGCTCACGATTTTATCATAGCTCTAGCCAAGGTAAGCTAATAAATTTTATTTAAAAATTAATTTAATAAATTCCCAACTCCCAGGGCTACGACACGGACATCAGCGAGAAGGGCGTCCAGCTGTCCGGAGGCCAACGCCAGCGCATAGCCATTGCCAGGGCGCTCATCCAGCAGCCAAAGATCCTTCTGCTGGACGAGGCCACCTCCGCCTTGGATTACCATTCAGAGAAGCTGGTCCAGGCCGCCCTGGATAAGGCCTGCAAGGGCAGGACCACCCTGGTGGTCTCCCATCGCCTCTCCGCCATCCGGCACGCCCACCGCATCGTGTACATCGAGAATGGCAAGGCCGTGGAGCAGGGCACCCACGAGGAGCTGATGAAGCTGGAGGGATTCTACTACAAAATGGTCAATGTTCACTCCTACGATGACTCGGCCGAGGAGCTGCTCAACGAGCTGGAGGAGGTGGCCGAGACCAAGGAGCGGAAGCTGTCCTACGACGTGGAAGTGTTCCAGCGAAGCACCCGCACCTCCATTGTGTCGCTGGAGAAGAACGCCGAGTTCCAGATGAAGAACCTGAATGGCCTCGTCATGCCCACGCTTGAGGAGGAGCATGAGGCGACGCCTCCTGGAAACTATCTCCGCACCTTCTTCCGCATTCTGGGTTGGGCGCGACCCGAGTGGAGTTTCCTCATTATTGGCGCCATTTGTGCCGGGATTTTTGGAGTGACCATGCCAGTGTTCTCTATTGTTTTGGCTGAGCTTTATGGTTCGCTGGCCAAGCCCACGGATGAGGAGGTTCTCGATCAGAGTGCTTCGATGGCCATCATCTCCCTGGTGATTGGTGTGGCGGCGGGCGTGGTGTGCTTCATTCAGACCTTCTTCTTTAATCTGGCTGGAGTCTGGCTAACCATGAGAATGCGGTGGGTAATAGGGCTCTCTTGTCCTCTATTTATTTTTAATTTAATTATTATTATCCCTACAGCTCCAAGACCTTCAGCTCTATTATGTCCCAGGAGATGGGCTGGTTCGATCGCAAGGACAACAGCATTGGAGCTATTTCAGCCCGACTCTCGGGAGATGCAGCCAGTGTCCAAGGAGCCATAGGCTTCCCCCTGAGCAACATCATCCAGGCGTTCACCAACTTCATCTGCAGCATATCCATTGCCTTCCCCTATTCCTGGGAACTGGCTCTCATCTGCCTGAGCACCTCGCCCTTCATGATCGCCTCGATTGTGTTCGAGGCGAGATTCGGCGAGAAGTCCGCGCTGAAGGAGAAGGAGGTGCTGGAGGAGACCAGTCGCATTGCCACCGAAACCATCACCCAGATCAGGACAGTGGCGGGTCTGCGAAGGGAGGAGGAACTGATCAAGATTTACGACAAGGAGGTGGAGCGTTACAGGGTGCAGATCCTTAATAGACTCAAATGGCGAGGTCTGGTGAATTCCCTGGGCAAATCCCTTATGTTCTTTGGCTATGCAGTGACCTTGACTTATGGAGGACACATGTGTGCCGATGGCAATATCAAATTTGAGACCATTATGAAGTGGGTAAATCATAAAACTAACCCTAGATATATTTTTTAATATATTTTATTAATATTTTCAGGATATCCAACACCATGCTCTACGGTCTCTTTATCCTGGCCCAATCCCTGGCCTTTACACCCGCCTTCAATGCCGCCCTCCTCTCCGCCAATCGCATGTACGAGATCATTGATCGCAAGCCACAGATCCAGTCTCCTGAATCAATGGAGATTCAACAGAATGGCAATGGAACTGCCTACAAGACCAATGTCGTCCAGCAGGGCGTCAGCTATAGGGGGCTCAACTTTGCCTATCCCTCGCGGCCCCATCAGAAGGTCCTGCAGGACTTTAATCTGGATATTAATCAGGGTCAAACGGTGGCCTTGGTGGGTGCCTCGGGCTCTGGTAAATCCACCTGCGTGCAGCTTTTGATGCGGTACTACGATCCGGATGAGGGGAAGATTGTGAGTGGGAATCTAATTACTTTACAGGATCAATTAATCCTTTAATTACTTCTTTCTTTTAGCTCATCGATCAGGAGAGTGTTCACCATGATATGGACTTGAAAACCCTGCGTCGTCGCCTGGGCATTGTGTCCCAGGAGCCTTCCCTCTTCGAGAAGAGCATTGCGGATAATATAGGCTACGGGGACAGCTCGAGGAAGGTGCCCATGCAGCAGATCATTGAGGCGGCCAAGATGGCCAATGCACATGAGTTCATCATGTCCCTGCCAGCGCAATATGAGACGGTTTTGGGGGCCAAGGGAACGCAGCTCTCTGGAGGTCAAAAGCAACGCATAGCCATTGCCAGGGCAATGGTGAGGAATCCCAAGATCCTACTGCTAGATGAAGCTACCTCAGCCTTGGATTTCCAGAGCGAAAGGGTGAGTGAATATATTTTAAACATTTAAATTTTTATTATAATTATTTTATTTATTTTTTAGGTGGTCCAACAAGCCCTGGACTCGGCCTGTTCGGGTCGCACCTGCATCGTTATAGCCCATCGATTGTCCACCATCCAGAATGCAAATGTGATCTGTGTGATCCAGGCCGGTCGGATAATGGAGCAGGGCACCCACTCGCAGCTACTGGCCAAGAATGGCATTTACTCCAAACTGTATCGCAGCCAGACGAAGGCCTCCTAAAGATTCCAAGCCCAAAAATAGGCAGTAAATAATTGTTAACTGATAGTTGAGACACAAACCACTCTGTCGTTGGCCATAAGCAATAAAGTGTTAGGAGTAGATGATAAATAAAGATAATGAATTTAAACAATGCAAGATATAATTTATTACGGATGGAGCAGGGCGTGTAGAATTTCATTCTTAAAATTATAAGAGGTTAAAGAGTTACAACCTCTAATTTAATTAATCAAATCCCCTTCAGGGGCTGGGGTCATGCACTTTTAATTACTTCCAATCTAATCTCTAATTTCCAAGCTACCGTCACTTAATATTTGCCTGTGTTTTCTAAAATCCTGATAAGATACTCCTAAGACTTGCCTAGGAAATATAAATACTAATTCGCTGGCGCATTGCGCTTTTTGATACCGTCGCAGCTGGTTCACAAAAAAGTGAACATGAGGGCCATAATCATTTGCCTATTTTGGCTGGGTAAGTAATTCCAATATGATAATATATAGGCTCTTAAAATCGGCTTCTTTTTAAATTCAGCCCTTAGCTATGGAGCAAATATTCCCATAAAAACTTGCCCTCTGGAAAAAGATTGTGGCAAAGTGGACGAGTCTAGTGCCATTTGCGGTTTGGATGAGGAATTAAGCTGTATACGTAAATATCCCTCAAAATGTCACTTGGATATAGCAGCGTGTAAACAAAAAAAAGGTAACTAATTTGTTTAAAAATATAAACATATTAATTTATTTAAAAAATTGCAGAGTTCAAGGACTACAGGGACCTTTATTGTTCAATGGAAGCCTTTTTTTGTGAAAAGTCTCCCACTTATGAGCGTTGGACCATTTTTTATGGTCATGAAGATGATTAAAATAGGTTTATTAAATTATTAAATAAATAAGTTTTTAAAGGAGGAAAGATTTAAATATTACGCTTATATTATCAGTTAAAATCGTCTTAAATATATTTTATAGGATATTCATTTAAATGCTTTTATGTAAAAAGGCCTTAAAATGCATAAACTAGTCAATTCGCTAAAGCAAAATCCTTTTTTCATGGTTATTATTAAATTAGTTTTAGGTAAAATCTGTAACTATATAAGCGGAGTACCTTTTCACACTTCAGTTTCTTAAGAAAATATATCTAAAGTTGCTATTGTTTTCGTCGCCTCGTATCCTATTGGAAATGCAAACCACTTGAAGTAAATTTGCATTTTATATGCATCTTCCTATCTGCCTAAGTGAGATATTGTGTATTAAAAATCCAAGAAGGACATTTAATAAAATAATTCGATCTTCTAAGTAAGTAAATCTTTTATGTATTTTGTATAATATATTTTAGCATAATAAACGAGTTGTTTAAGTAAACGTAACACTTTAAACTCAAATTAAAAATCTTTATGAAGGTGGAATATTACAATTAACATAATGTATGCTCCTTAATGCTTCATAATCGAATTCACTTAGTAATATTATTACAAGAAGAATAAATTATAAATTAATTATTATTATTCAAGTTTAATAATAGTTAAACTCTTAATTTTATTTATAATTATTCGGAAGCAAACTTCCACTTTTGGGCGTTCCCAACTCATAGAATAAATTCAAGACCAGAAGCAGCCCTTTCATCTTATAATAAATCTCATTACCTTACGATAAGTAATAATAAAAGGGGAACCCTCTTTTTTATTGAAAACACTGATCACACCATCGCGTATTACGGCTTGGCTGGCTCTCTTTTTTTGGTCACGCTGGACGCTCTTCTTTGGCCACGAGTCTGAGACATGAGTGACGCCTTCACCTTTGCCGATTTACAAATGTGTAAATTAATTAGGTAGCTTATTAATAAAATAAAGAAAATAAAAATCAATCAACTCGCGGGGCGAGCTGTTCACGTGCCAGACCGAAATGAATACGTCAAAGACCGGTAGGAGAGACGACCCGATGCCCGCCAGCGTTTTTTCCCACTCAATGAGACAGAACGACGCCCCGAGCCTTTTATACTATTTTTTGCCGCTTTTTTCACCGCTTTTTTTTCGCAGATCTTTTTGTGTTATTTTTGGGTCTTCGACGGGGTGCTTTGCATAATCTCCAGCCGCGGCGCCAGTGGACCCCATTGGCCTCCTCCTTCAGCGCCAATCAGCGGAGAGCTCCGGTCAAATATAAAGTGTGGAGCCATCCGTATTCCGGCTGTCAGTTAATGCCCATCCCAGCCATGAGTAGTGCGTCGCTCAAGTTCTATCTGCTCAGCAGCCTGATCCTCCTCTGTGGTTAGTGGATACATATACCTAAAATAGATAATCCGGAAAATATAGATAACCAATTACCCATTACAGCCATCAGTTGGAGCACGGCCATGTCAGTCCGGTGTAAACCCATCTCAAAGCTGCCCTTTGCGGACGAGATATATAAACAAATTATGGAGCAGCTCTATTGGCAGATGCCCGCCGTGAACGAGCTAGATGCCGACGCGGAATGTGATAGTGTACCTCCATTACCCACCATAAATCCCTCAGGGTAGAACCTAAAACCTAGTGAAAAATTCTTCGGAAAAGTAGCACTCTTCATGTCGTGTTTATTACGGTTATGGCTATGTAGTTCTAAGCTTTAGTATGAAATAAAAGCAATCACTTCTTCGGTAAAACGTGCACTTGTATACTTTCCATTCCATCACGTAGAATCGTCGGTGCGGCGTCTATAAAGTCGAACTCTGGCATCCGATTCACTCAGTTATCTCTCTGATTTCTGGTCTATAGGGTCGAATTCAGTTATCTCTCTGATTTCTAGTCTATCAGCTAGAACTTGGTTATTTTTCCATAAAGTGCAGGCGCCATGACCTCAGCAAGCAAGATGATTACCCTCTTCCTCGTCGGATGTGTGCTCATGCAGACAAGTAAGTCAAGGAAACATCGGGCTTATGAGTTCCTTCTTATAACCCAACCTTCAATCCTTTTCCAGTCTTCGCTGGACCCTTGGCAAAACTCTTCCGGGAGGATGATGACCGCCTCAACGAGGTGAGCGGAGAGGATTGGCTCCAAAAGCCCATTCGCCGATGGGAACGACTTTTCAGCAGTTCCGAAACGCCGTCGGGTAGTCGAAAAGAGGTGATCCGGCCCAGCAGAAGTGACAAGGGAGAGACCACGGAGAGCTCCAAGCATGCCCACTCCATGATCACCTCGATGCTAGGCTTTGTGAGCAGCGTCATTAACTTTGGAAGATCCTTCGTAAGGGATCAATAGGGAATATCGTATTTTATTGTTACATTTGTTGTTAGCCAAAGTCTCGTGATTCCATTTGCCAAACTTGTTTAAGTTGTAATTAAATTAAAAGATCTTCGGATTACTTTCTTTAAAATATGTTTTTTACATCATTTTATGATAATGGTTTTTATAGAAATAAATTACTAGAAGTATATTAAATAAATGCTAAAATTAAGTTAAGTTCACTTTTAAAGATAGTAATAACGATTTAATAACGAATCGCAAAGCACAAAAACTTCATGATGTAAATGTATAGCCAAAAGATATCCTTGATTATTTATTAAAATATAAAGAATTTTCATATGAACTAAATCCGTTAATGGGTCTAAATATATTTTGCCTTTGACCTAAATAATATCCTGCTCTTAATTATTGCATTAACACTTTATTTGCCTTAATATTAACTGAATTATAATTATATTATATAAGTATAATATTGTACATCAATTTTTTTATTAAAATATATTTGTACATACAATAATAAACACTCATAAAAAAGACACTGATTACCTTTCATTTTTCCTTGTCTTTCCTTTAATTATAAATATTAATTTCTTAAAAACTCTCACTTAAATAAACATAATTAATGCAACCCATTTCTTTTCTTGTTAAATTTTCTTTTTATAGAATTAATACAGGTTTTAATTCCGCTAAACCCAAAACAAGCCAGAAGTTCAACTCATTAACTTAAAGATTCCGAAATGTATACCTGAACCTCCTCTTTCTGTCTGCCTTGGCAGACAACTCGTGATATTTTTAACACATTAACTTAAAAGGCAGAGAGAGATATTTTAGGCAAAATATAGACGTCATAATATGAGGCCAGGCACCTGTTTACAATACGCATTAAACTTAAGACCTTAATCGGTGACGTCTTCAAACTAACTGAACATTGGACTTGACCCATCTTTGTAATAAAGATATAATGTATTAATCGCTTGACAACGGGCTGTGAGAACGCAAATTAATCATATTAATGAATGAATGGAGGAGGTGTTGAGCGTAAAAGGAATGACGTCTCTATCGGACCAAGCCCTCTAATGATGTCGGGGATTTTTTAGCTACTTAATTCGAGAAATTCTTTTTTTGTACGCTCTGCTCATTTAAGACGCTTATGTGTGACGACACGAAATACGAGAGACGACGAATGCTAATTCAACGCTTTTTTTTCGTTTTTTGCTTTTTGTTTTAGTTTTTTATTTATTTTCATTTTCTTTGCAAACTTGTTCGTACATTGTTTAGCCGGTTTTAATTGTAAATATTGGCTTATTTGCACAATCAGTCATAACGAGATGCTTTCAGCAGTGTCTCTGGCTTGTACTGGGATTTCTTTTTAGGGGGAAACTCCAAGGCTCCGAAATATTTAACTCTAGCGTGTAATTCTCTAGAACAACTCGGCTCGGTTACGGCCAGTTGGAACTGAATGCCATTCACACGTGGATTTCTTTGGGCAAGGGTTGCGCAAAACCCCTTCAAGGTTGGAGTTGCCATTCGAATTAACAGAACAAATAGATGCATAGAAAAAGAATGTTCACATCAGTGTCATTATTGGTAGAGGTCTGTAAATGTACTTTGCATATTTCTCAATAAAAAAGAACCTAGGGTGGAGTTTAGAGTGAATAAATTGTAAAACAAAACAACGAACTTTCCAAGAGCTTCCTTAAAATTTATGATTTCCTTTCTAGATCCTTCAAATTTATCGTTCTCCACGATATTTTTCTTATTTGATTAATACTCTACCTCAAGGTCATTGTAGCCATTCCACCACCAAGCCCGTTATTGCGAATACCAGGTGTGTTTTTGTTGTTTTATTTTATTGTGTGGGTAAAAAACATTTTATTTGATCACATAACAAAAGACTCGAGCAACGAACTCGCTCGAAATTATATACAAAAAATTTAATGGGTGGTTGTGCTTTTATGGGTTTATTTCTCAGCTTCCTGGGCTCTCCTAGCTGACCTCCAGCAAATGGTATTTGAACATTTTGTTCAGCGAACTCATGTTCTGGGACAACTCATGGCAGGCCCTCACCACGCAGCCTTCAATAAAGGAAGATAGTGATGTAATAACTGTGCACCCACAACTGAACGGATCACTCGCACTAACCCACTAGATACTTAATCACTCGCAGCAGCACCATGGTGAAGATTCTTGTATTTGGAGGCCAAAAGAACTCCGTCCATGCACACGCGCCGAGACTTAGAACCAAATTGATCGCCGATCCGGGCCTGCAATCGCGAATAAGTGAAAACGGTTAGGTGAGCGGCAGCCAGCTGCTGCGACGGCGACGCTGGCGCTGACGTCGACGCCCAACGGCGGCACAGTGGGGCAAATGATTGTGGCAGAGGTCAGTCCACTTAGAGACGATGAGGTTTTTATGGGTTAATTAGCACTGAGAGGTGAATTAATATTTTTTAAAGGTAAGCAAACACAAAGCGTGGGATTTGTGTAGGATCTGCAAATGGGTTTGTTTCACTGTAAAAATATATTTCATTGTACTTAGATGGTTTAATATGTATTTATTTAAAATCTTAAACCTAATATTTATATGTATTATTTCACTTTTATTCTTTAAGATAAGAAGTTCTTGCTGATGGTGCAATAGTATTTTTAGAGCAGCAATTGTATTTTTTTAGCAAGTAAGTGTCAATTACCTCCAAGCTTCTATTTTGCAAATTTTGTTTGCCTTGGTAAATACAAACAAAACTAAAGCAAGCATATTTATTTATGCATTTTTTTTGTGATGTGCAAGAACAAAGTCGATCTAGCCATGTCCGTCTGTCCGTCAGTCTGTCCGTCTGTTCGTTCGTCCGTTAGTCTGTCCATCATTTATAGAGATTCCGTAATATAAAACGATACATTTGTTACAGCACTGATTTGTTACACATTTGTATCCTCTCCGAAATATGCTAATTTTTAAAGATTTCACAATTACTCTTTGACTATTTCCCTCCCACTGTGCATAGCTTTTGGCGTGTGGGCAAAGCTTAATCGAGAACTTCTTGTCGGTGTTGCAATCTGCTGATATTTTTTCCCCTCATTTTTTCATAAGCTCACATATATCCATTAATTTTTTTTTCGGTAATGTTCATTTGCGTGCATTGCATAATGTGGCAGAACAAGACAAACGGTTAACGGGCGCTCGATTCGAGTTACGTCACAAGAACTCGTTTACATGCAGCCATGAGAGGCTGCGATTGGGGCCAAAAATACCGTGAAAAAATAAATAAAATGAAATCAAATAAAATGAACCAGAACCACTCTGACACTCGACGGCAGTCTTTATCAATGCAATTTTTGCTGTCATTGCGAGCGGTGGAAACGGGTTTTTGCGGTACGACAAACACAGTTAGCCCCAAAAATCGAGATATCGAAAAATCGAAAAATCAAGAAGTCAAGAAGTCGCTTCTACTTGTTGACAGAGAAGTTAGCTGCGCAGTCGGCGCTTTGGTCATGAATTTTTCACAATTTTTTAGCTGTGATCGTGATTTTCAAGAGTGGGTCTGCCTCTGCTGGCATAGCTAGTTTCTCAATTTGGTGCTTTTAATCGCCGTAGCAATAAACTTCAAGTTTTTCAGCGATGGTGGGTTGGTTTTGACGCCGACTGCAACTTACGTTGCTTCTACGTTATTTCCATTTTTTGGTCAGGCCTCAGCGGGTCTGGTTGGAAGCGATCGAGGAGTATTTTTTCACCTTCGATTTATTGGCGCACTTCCATTTAATAACGGTTATCCAAACAGTCAGCGAGGCTATTTCAATAAATTGTAACGCTTCTGGTAAAGCAAAGCGTGGCCAGTAACTCAGCGGTAATTGGAGACCATTTAAATTAGTTAGTTTTTAAATTCCTAATTAGGCGGCACGAAGGGGTAAACACTTTTTATTTTAAATAGTTGGTGGCACGAAAATGGGAGTTATTAAGGAAAAAATTAATGTTAAGCAGGCTTTTAAATTTGTAAATATTATAATTTTAGTTGCGGAAAATAGATAATACTTTTTTAATATACCTCACATTTTCTGAACACCTAACTTAGCTTTTAAGTCCTTAAATCGTTTGAACTTTACTTAATTTTTAATAGTGAATAATTATATGGTTATGAATGAAACCCTAATAACATTAACTAATTATTTCCCATTTTCTACAAAGAACTAATTAATTTTCTAAAAATAAATCACGTTTCAAAGGTCAGTATTTTTTAATACATTCATTATGAACTTACAGCTTACAAGCACCTTTAAAAAAAATAAAAAAGGGGCTTCCTAGCTAAAATCAATATATTTATTGAAATAATAAAACTATTTAAAAATTCATATTAAATTAAATGTTGCAATTATTGCAATAACTTCCATTCACTAGCCCCACTGATCGATTCCAAAGCGTTCCACTGATAATAGCGGAACCCGTTTTGGAGCTTGTGTGGTTCCGATTCCACGTTCCACCGGCCGGCCGGCGAATAAGGGGAAAACAACAAAGAGCTGAGGTAAACAAACGAGGAGAGCAAAACAAAGACCAAAATAATTATCTCATTCTCTCTCGCGGCTACAAAATAACCGAAGGCCAGAGGGCGCCACTTCGGAAAGTCTTCGTCTTCGTCCCAGAAACTCCCTCTGGCGGTCGGTGATTTACGAACTAGCTCTGGATCTACACTCAAAAAAAATGTTAACCAAAAACGAACCTAAAAACGATATTTTTGCCAAATTGTTAGAAAAATCGCCTAAAATAGAGAAGATATAAATAATTAATTTTAACAAATATTTAAACCGTCTAAAAGAGAAGATCAATAATTAATAAATATTGTTTTTATGATTAAGAATACATAACCGTAACTTACTTTATTTATTGTGACTTTCCTTACATTTAAAAAAAATCGTTATTGATTTTAAAAAATTGTTCACGTTTTTTTTTTAATTCTTCAAGACAATTTTTCTAAAATGTCGAAGCCATTTTTTTTCAGTGTACCCACACAATGTCTAAAGTGGCAGTCCGTGACTGCAGTTCAGTCAGTTGCTCGCGAAGAGCCATCCAGTGCGGTTGGATGAGCTCCCTTCCCAAAGGAATTACGAATACGAAGAAGGAATAAGAACCAGTGAAGAAAGTGACCCAAGATAAGAAAGTGAAATACAAAGTATATAAGAGCAAAGAGATAGAGAACCGGAAGTGGTCGACGGAAGGACTATCGTTATCGCAGCGCGGGTGCTTGAACTCTCGTCGGCGCGATGGGGCTGCGAGTGGCTTCCATGGGAGCCCTGCTCCTGTTCCTTGTCCTGGCAATTAACCACTCCCAAGCGGAGCTAACCCCACCGTACTTTAACCTGGCCACCGGACGGAAGATCTATGCCACGGCCACGTGTGGCCAGGACACCGATGGTGCGGAGTTGTACTGCAAGCTAGTGGGAGCCAATACGGAGAACGACCACATCGACTACTCGGTCATCCAGGGACAGGTAATTACACATCTTTGATCGTCTTTCCTCAGCAACGCCCAAAAAATCGTTGCCAGTATACATACTCACAATATCTGATGATCTTTGCTTGTGCACTGGGAAAAAATAAAGGGTTCTTTGAAAATAATAAATTAAGGATACTGATTATTATTTAAAAAAAAATTAAGAATGTTTTAAGACAGCTTCTTATATTTTTTAAAATATCACTTATACATTTTTTAAAATTTTAAATGTATTTCTTAAAATCTGTATCCCAATTCGAATTTTTAAAGAATATTTAAGGATTATTCGAGTATTTTATTTTAAAAGTTTAACTGTAAAAAAATTCTTCTTTTCTAATGCATTTTTAATATTTTGAGAATTTTGACTATATATTTATTAATGATCCTTGAAAGGATCAAAAGGACTAAATTTCTATACATAACCATGAGCATAAAGTTAACAGTATCTACAAAATAATTGTTTTTATTATTAACGACCAACGTTTACATAATCCCTTAAGATTTTCAATATATTTTTCTATCAGTGTGCCCCTGCACTTCGACTAACCCCCACATGTGTTCCGTTCCAGCAGTCGAATTTGACTCTAAAAATACTCTGGACTCGATTTAAAAAAAATCTTTTCTTTCATTCTTTCTAACATGTGTGTGTTGTTCTCCGATCTTTTGTAGGTCTGCGACTATTGTGATCCCAATGTGCCGGAGAAGAACCATCCGCCAGAGAACGCAATCGATGGCACCGAGGCCTGGTGGCAGAGTCCTCCGCTGTCCAGGGGCATGAAATTCAATGAAGTCAATTTGACCATCAATTTCGAACAGGTAAGCAGCACCGGCACCGCCATCGAGGGAAGCGAGGGAAGAACCTCGTCAGAAACGCATATAGGAAGCCAAGAAAAGGTTTGGCGGAGGGAGACAGACAGTGGATGCAACTCGTTTTCGGGTCCGAGCGATGGGATCGTAAAATTTGAAAACAATTTTAATGGTTTTCATTTCGACGGAGACGGCAACGGCAACGACGACACAGCAAAAAAACTAAAGGAAAAAAAATCTTGCTGAGCTCGGGGATTTGTAGCTGCTGGCTGGCTCTTCCCCTTTGGAGTTGTGGGTTATCAGTATGTCAGCTCCTACATATAATATATAGAGATATGTGCGAGCATATATACAGTGGGGGTCGAAAATATAGAGCCACAGGATTTTAAAATATTTGTTTATTTTATGTTACAGATTAGAACGTATTATATGCGATTTGTAGTGAATTTTTAACAAGTTTATAACTCACCAGTAATTATAGTTCTTACTTAAACTTCAAGAGAATATTTTCCTTCAACACAAATATTTTTTAGAATATTTAAATCTACAAAATAATTATTATTTCGACCCCAATTGTATGTACTCGTTCGGTTGCTTGAATGGGAAGTCTCGGTTTACAAGCTGCTTAGAAACCGACACGGAGCGTTGACTCTTTGGCGCTGTTCATTCTGGGTTTTCGTTTTTTATTTTTTTTTTGTATTTTTTGTTAGCGATAAAGGCGTATAATTTCTTGGGGCTCCAGCATGCGACATAAAAAAGAATTGGGAGCAGTCTCCTCCTTATCAGAAACTACACAGCAACTTATCAGTGCTTCTGAAATGGTTCTATAGGGCCCGAGTCGGGGTCGCCTACGTTCTTATCTCACTTGCAACGGAAACGGCATAATCCACGAGGTTCTATTGTAGTCCGGGGACGGATTTAATTTCGAGAATAATTGCCCAAAGACTTATTATACAGCCCCAACATGATCTCATCCACACATTCCGTGCCGGGGTTTTAATTCTCATAAGTTGCAGTTTTTCTAGATTCAGGGAATGCAACCTAGATGCTATTTGGGTTTATAATTAGACTATGCAGCATTGTGTGATTTTTGAGCTCTAAATTGAGGAGGAAAAAATCATGTAGTTAGGGAATAAGACTGGAATGTAAGATAACCCGTACTGAGGACAATGGTTCCCATTATTTTCGAGTTGGAAAATTCTATAAAATGATGTTGAAAATTATGTTCTTCCTTTATACAGTCATAGCTCCTTTTTAACGGATTAACAATGAATGAATTCAATATACCCCTTCTATTTCTTGAGTATCGCTTTTTGTTTAAGCAAAAAATAATTCTGAATCAACTTCCACATGGTCAAAACTAATGAACAGCCAGAAATGTAAACAAATCAGAGTACATAACATGTGTATCCAGTACATACATATATCGTACATATGTTCATGGATATGAACGAATGTTTGCATCTTGATATATACACTCGTATATCTCGCTATCTCTTGGTTCGTTTTCAATTGAAGCCAAATTAAAAAGCAAACATAAGGCAAGAAAATATAAATAAACGGAGGAGGAACATTGGAGTCACAGTGATCTCATGTTGTCTCACACTCTTGTGTGTGTTGGTATAGTTTGTGTATGAGTGTGAGTGTGTATCTGTGATGTGTACACTCGGCTAATATATTTTAATGAATTTGCTTGCGCCAAGTGAGTTTTGTCCACAGACTGAAAGGCTCTGAGCTTCTGGGGAAAAAATTAGCAAAGTAACTAAGAACGGAACATAATATTTAGACATAAAAAATATTTTTATATTATTTTTAAAGATAAATTAATTATTCCACAGAGATATACTGTGTTACATAAAGTTTAAAGACCTTTTTATATAAAAGCTAACTTACACAGAGATCAACCTTCTCTTGGCTTTTGTAGTATTAACACAGTTTAAGACATGAAAATCTGAACCTTTTTATCTTCTCAAGTTTCTGCCATTACCCCAGAATCTTTTTAATATAAATTCCCTTTATATTTCCTTACCCAAAAAAAAACTCCAAACTAATCTCCGAATTCCCTTATCTTTCGTAGGAATTCCATGTGGCCTACTTGTTCATTCGCATGGGCAACTCCCCGCGTCCGGGTCTCTGGACGTTGGAGAAGTCCACGGATTACGGCAAGACCTGGACCCCCTGGCAGCATTTCTCCGATACCCCCGCCGATTGTGAGACCTACTTCGGCAAGGACACCTACAAACCGATTACCCGCGACGACGATGTCATCTGTACCACAGAGTACTCGAAGATTGTGCCGCTGGAGAACGGCGAGATCCCGGTGATGCTGCTGAACGAGCGTCCCAGCTCCACGAACTACTTCAACTCGTCAGTGCTGCAGGAATGGACCCGAGCCACCAATGTTAGGATTCGCTTGCTGCGAACCAAGAATCTTCTGGGACATCTGATGTCCGTGGCTAGGCAGGATCCCACAGTGACGCGTCGCTACTTCTACTCGATCAAGGACATCTCGATCGGTGGTAGATGCATGTGCAACGGCCATGCCGACACCTGCGATGTGAAGGACCCGAAGAGTCCGGTGAGGATTCTCGCCTGCCGCTGCCAGCATCACACCTGTGGCATCCAGTGCAATGAGTGCTGTCCCGGATTCGAGCAGAAGAAGTGGCGACAGAACACCAATGCCAGGCCCTTCAACTGCGAACGTGAGTAGGGGATTTGGGATGTCTTGAGGGAGGAGAGCTCTCTTACACGGACAGTTTAAGTCAACGGAGAGCTAGGTTAAACGGACAGCTTCCTTGGGAGGAGAGCTTCCTTGAGGGGACAGATTCCTAAAGCGGTCACCTCTTTGAAACGGGCAAAATTCCCTTACATCCTTAAGTCTACCCTTAAATTCCGGTTAAGAAAACTTGGTTGTCTATCGCGTAACTGTACCATAAAGTTGCGCCTTACAGCACAATTTGGGGCTTGACAGCAATAATCGATAGTTAACAGCACAGTCAACAGCACTGTGTTATTTTTTAACTTTCAGAATCAGAAACCCGATTACCTTTACGATAACCCTTTGAAATATTCCCAAACTAACCATTATCCCCACATCCTCAGCCTGCAACTGCCATGGCCACAGCAACGAGTGCAAGTACGACGAGGAGGTCAACCGCAAAGGCCTCTCCCTGGACATCCATGGCCACTATGATGGCGGTGGCGTTTGCCAGAACTGTCAGCACAACACCGTGGGAATCAATTGCAACAAGTGCAAGCCCAAGTACTACCGACCCCAGGGCAAGCACTGGAACGAGACCGATGTCTGCAGTCGTAAGTTTTTCCACTCTCCTAATGCAAACCCTTCCTTACTCCTCCCTCATCCCTTCCAGCCTGTCAGTGCGACTACTTCTACTCCACCGGACACTGTGAGGAGGAGACCGGCAACTGCGAGTGCCGTGCCGCCTTCCAGCCTCCGAATTGCGACTCCTGTGCCTACGGCTACTACGGCTATCCCAACTGCCGGGAGTGCGAGTGCAACCTGAACGGCACCAATGGCTACCACTGCGAGGCGGAGAGTGGCCAGCAGTGTCCCTGCAAGATCAACTTTGCCGGAGCCTACTGCAAGCAGTGTGCCGAGGGCTACTACGGCTTCCCCGAGTGCAAGTCCTGCGAGTGCAACAAGATTGGCTCCATCAGCAACGACTGCAACATGACCACCGGCGAGTGCAAGTGCCTGACCAACTTTGGAGGCGACAACTGTGAGCGGTGCAAGCATGGATACTACAACTACCCCACGTGCTCCTGTAAGTTGAGGTATTTTTCTTAATTTGAGAGTATTTCAATGGATTTCTTCTCAAATTCAGATTGCGACTGCGACAACCAGGGCACGGAGTCGGAGATCTGCAACAAGCAGTCGGGCAAATGCATCTGTCGGGAGGGTTTCGGAGGTCCCAGGTGCGACCAGTGCCTGCCAGGATACTATAACTATCCAGACTGCAAGCCCTGCAACTGCTCCAGCACAGGAAGCTCAGCGATTACCTGTGACAACACCGGAAAGTGCAACTGCCTGAACAATTTTGCGGGAAAACAGTGTACCCTTTGCAGTGCTGGATACTACAGCTATCCGGATTGTCTAGGTGGGTTTTCTTGAAGGGAAATCCCTTATTACTTTATAATTTAATTAATATTTTCTATGATATTTTCGATAGCCTGTCAGTGCGACTCTCACGGTTCCCAGGGTGTCACCTGTAATGCCGACGGACAGTGTTTGTGCCGGGACAACTTCGATGGACGCCAGTGCGAGTCCTGCAAGGAGGGCTTCTACAACTTCCCCAGCTGCGAGGACTGCAACTGTGATCCTGCCGGAGTGATTGATAAGTTCGCTGGATGTGGATCCGTGCCGGTGGGTGAGCTGTGCAAGTGCAAGGAGCGCGTGACCGGCAGGATATGTGACGAGTGCAAGCCCCTCTACTGGAACCTGAACATCAGCAACACCGACGGCTGTGAGAACTGCGACTGCTGGACGGATGGCACCATCTCCGCCCTGGATACGTGTGCCTCCAAGTCCGGTCAGTGCCCGTGCAAGCCCCACACTCAGGGCAGGCGCTGCCAGGAGTGTCGCGATGGAACCTTCGACCTGGACAGCGCCTCGCTCTTCGGCTGCAAGGACTGCAGCTGCGATGTGGGCGGCTCCTGGCAGAGTGTCTGCGACAAGATCAGTGGCCAGTGCAAGTGTCATCCTCGGATTACGGGTCTGGCATGCACCCAACCACTGACCACTCACTTCTTCCCGACGCTGCATCAGTTCCAGTACGAGTACGAGGATGGAACCCTGCCCTCGAGCACCCAGGTGCGGTATGACTACGATGAGGAGGCCTTCCCTGGGTTCAGCAGCAAGGGCTATGTGGTGTTCAATGCCATCCAGAACGAGGTGCACAACGTGGTGAACGTGTTCAAGTCTTCGCTTTACCGGATTGTCCTGCGCTACGTGAATCCCAATGCCGAGAATGTCACGGCTTCCATCTCTATTACTTCCGACAATCCCCTGGAGGTGGATCAGCAGTGAGTTCTAAGTCTTGTTAGGGGTTTTGGGGTATCCTAATAATATCCCTTCCCTTTACTCCCTTATTAGCGTAAAGGTCCTCCTCCAACCCACTTTGGAACCCCAGTTTGTGACTGTCGCCGGTCCCAAGGGCCTCAAACCCTCGGCCATTGTCCTGGATCCGGGTCGTTATGTCTTCAGCACCAAGGCCAACAAGAATGTGATGCTGGACTACTTTGTCCTCCTGCCCGCCGCCTACTACGAAGCTGGCATCCTCACCCGCCACATCTCGAACCCCTGTGAGCTGGGCAACATGGAGCTGTGCCGTCACTACAAGTACGCCTCCGTGGAGGTCTTCCAGCCAGCTGGCACTCCATTTGTCATTGGACCCAACGACAAGCCCACAAATCCCACCGAAGTCTACAGCGATCCGGAGCACCTGGCCATCGTGAGCCACGTGGGCGACATCCCGGTGCTGACCAGTGAGCAGAAGGAGCTCAACTACATTGTGGATGTGCCGCACAGCGGCAAGTACATCTTTGTGATCGATTACATCAGCGAAAGGAACTACCCCAGCACCTACTACATCAACCTGAGGCTGAAGAACAGTCCCGAGTCGGAGACATCGGTGCTGCTGTATCCCTGCCTGTACTCCACCATCTGCCGGACCTCGGTCAACGATGATGGTCAGGAGCGGGCTTTTTACATTAGCAAGGACGATCTGCAGCCAGTGACCATCTCGGTGGGTTTTCTTTAATTACTTGAAGCTTGTAAGGATCTTTGTGAGTTATTTTGTTTATTTTTCAGGCTGACATTGACGACGAATCCCGTGTGCCCATCATCTCGGTGACGGCCATTCCTGTGGAGCAATGGTCCATTGACTACATCAATCCCAGCCCCGTGTGTGTGATCCACAGCGAGAAGTGTGCCACGCCCAAGTTCCGCTCTGTGCCCGACTCCAAGAAGATTGAGTTTGAAACCGATCACGAGGATCGCATTGCCGCTAACAAGCCGCCTTATGCCGCTCTGGATGAGAGGGTTAAGCTGATCCATTTGGACAACAAGGATGCCACCATTGTGATTGAGTGCGTTCAGAGTTAATTAATCCTTGGAATCTCTTTCTATGATTTCTTTAATCTCCGTTCCCAGATCCAAGGTCGAGGACGCCAAGCCCAACCTATTTGTGATCCTGGTCAAGTACTATCAGCCCAACCATCCCAAGTACCAGGTGTACTACACCCTCACCGCAGGCAAGAACCAGTATGATGGCAAATTCGACATTCAGCACTGTCCTTCGAGCTCTGGCTGCCGAGGAGTCATACGTCCTGGCGTAGATGGAGCCTTTGAGATTGACGATGAGTTCAAGTTTACCATTACAGTGAGACCTGATGAAAGACCTTTAAAAAGAACACATTTATAAACCTAATCTTCCAGAACGATCGATCCCTGGGCGTGTGGCTGGACTACCTGGTGGTGGTCCCCCTGAAGCAATACAATGACGACTTGCTGGTGGAGGAAACCTTTGACCAGACCAAGGAGTTCATCCAAAACTGCGGCTTGGACCACTTCCACATCACCCACAATGCCAGTGACTTCTGCAAGAAGTCCGTGTTCTCCCTGACCGCCGACTACAACAGTGGAGCTTTGCCCTGCAACTGTGACTATGCCGGGTCCACCAGCTTCGAGTGTCATCCGTTTGGTGGCCAGTGCCAGTGCAAGCCGAATGTGATTGAGCGCCAGTGTGGAGCCTGCAAGAGCAGGTACTACGGATTCCCCGACTGCAAGCGCTGCGAGTGCCCGAGCAGCGCCATGTGCGAACCCACCACCGGAGAGTGCATGTGCCCACCGAATGTCATAGGGGATATGTGCGAGAAGTGTGCGCCCAACACCTACGGATTCCATCAGGTAGGATACCTATTCCCCAAGAAAATGGTTCCCAGTTAACCCTTTGTTCCAGGTGATTGGCTGCGAGGAGTGCGGCTGCAACCACATGGGCATCGCCAATGGCAACCACCAGTGCGACCTGTTCAATGGCACCTGCGAGTGCCGGGAGAACATCGAGGGCAGGGCCTGCGATGTCTGTGCCAATGGTTACTTCAACTTCCCGCACTGCGAGCAGTGCAGCTGCCACAAACCGGGCACGGAGCTGGAGGTCTGCGACAAGATCGACGGCAGCTGCTTCTGCAAGAAGAATGTGGTGGGAAGGGACTGTGACCAGTGTGACGATGGCACCTACAACCTGCAGGACAGCAATCCGGATGGCTGCACCACGTGCTTCTGCTTCGGCAAGACCTCACGCTGCGACAGTGCCTACCTGAGGGTCTACAATGTGAGCCTCCTCCGGCAGGTGTCCATCAGCACGCCCGAGTTCCGGACGGAGAGCATCAAGTTCGAGATGTGGCCGGTGCCGGCGGAGGAGCTCCTGGTGAACGAGACCACGCTGCAGGCGGACTTCACACTGCGCGAGGTGAACGACGAGCGTCCCGCCTACTTCGGGGTCCTGGACTACCTGCTCAACCAGAACAGCCACATCTCCTCTTATGGTGGAGATCTGGCCTACACCCTGCACTTCACCTCTGGGTTTGATGGAAAGTATATTGTGGCGCCGGATGTGATTCTGTTCAGCGAGCACAATGTCCTGGTGCACCAGAGCTACGAGCAGCCCAACAGGAATCAGCCTTTTACGAACAGGATTCACATAGTGGAGACCAACTTCCAGACGGTTTCCGGCAAGCCTGTTTCCCGGGCTGACTTCATGATGGTCCTGCGGGATCTCAAGTCGATCTTTATTCGAGCAAACTACTGGGAGCAGACTTTGATTACCCACCTGGCTGATGTGTACCTCACCCTGGCTGATGAAGATGCCGATGGCACTACGGAGTACCAGTTCCTGGCCGTGGAACGATGCTCCTGTCCGCCTGGCTACGTGGGACACTCCTGCGAGGACTGCGCCCCGGGCTACTACCGGGATCCCAGTGGCCCGTATGGCGGCTACTGCATTCCCTGCGAGTGCAACGGCCACTCGGAGACCTGCGACTGCGCCACCGGAATCTGCACGAACTGCATGCACAGCACCCAGGGCGAGCACTGCGAGGAGTGTGTGTCCGGGTACTATGGAAACGCCACCAATGGCAGCCCCGGCGACTGCATGATCTGCGCCTGCCCGCTGCCTTTTGATTCCAATAACTTTGCCACCAGCTGCGAGATCTCCGAGAGCGGCAACGAGATCCACTGCGAGTGCAAGCCGGGCTACACGGGACCCCGCTGCGAGTCCTGCGCCAATGGCTTCTACGGCCAGCCCGAGAATCTGGGGGATGTGTGCAAGCCCTGCGAGTGCTCCGGCAATATAATCCCGGAGGATCAGGGATCCTGCGACACGAGGACCGGCGAGTGCCTGCGCTGCCTGAACAACACCTTTGGGGCGGCCTGTAATCTGTGTGCTCCTGGGTTCTATGGCGATGCTGTGAAGCTGAAGAACTGCCAGAGCTGCGACTGCGACGATGTGGGCACCCAGGAGTGCGATCCCTTCGTGGGCAAGTGCACCTGCAATGAGAACGTGATCGGAGAGCGCTGCGATCGCTGCAAGCCGGATCACTACGGCTTTGAGTCTGGAGTTGGCTGCCGAGCCTGCGATTGCGGAGCGGCCTCCAACTCGACGCAGTGCGACGCCCACACGGGTCACTGTGCCTGCAAGCCGGGTGTGACGGGTCGCCAGTGCGACCGGTGTGCCGTGGATCACTGGAACTACGCCAAGGAGGGCTGCACGCCCTGCAACTGCAACCAGGGATACTCGCGTGGATTCGGCTGCAATCCCAACACCGGCAAGTGCCAGTGCCTGCCGGGAGTCATTGGGGATAGATGCGACGCCTGCCCCAACCGCTGGGTGCTGATCAAGGACGAGGGCTGCCAGGAGTGCAACAACTGCCACCACGCCCTGCTGGATGTCACCGATCGCATGCGCTACCAGATCGACAGTGTCCTGGCCGACTTCAACAGCGTGACCCTGGCCTTCTTCACCAGCCAGAAGCTCAACTACTACGATGAGCTGGCCGACGAACTGGAGCCAAAGGTCAAGTTGCTGGATCCCACCAGCGTGGACCTCAATCCCTCGAAGAAGGCCAACAGCGAGCTCGAGTCGGAGGCCAAGTCCTATGCCAAGCAGGTCAACCAAACCCTGGCCAATGCCGTGGACATCCGCGAGAGATCGAGCACCACCCTGGGCAACATCACCACGGCCTACGACGATGCCATCAAGAGTGCGGATCAGGCCAGGGAGGCCATCACCGCGGTGGAGTCTCTGTCCAAGAACCTAGAGGCAGCGGCGAGCACCAAGATCGATGCTGCCCTTGAGCAGGCCCAGCACATCCTGGGACAGATCAACGAGACCAAGATCGATGTGGCCCCCAACGAGCAGGTGCTGGAGAAGGCCCGCAAGCTCTTCGAGGAGGTGAACACCCTGGTGCTGCCCATCAAGGAGCAGAACAGGAGCCTGAGCGCCCTCCAAAACGACATTGGGGAGTTCAGTGACAAGCTGGAGGATCTGTACAACTGGAGCGAGGAATCCCAAAACAAATCCGCTGACGTGGAGCGCCGGAATGTGATGAACCAGAAGGCCTTCGACAACTCCAAGTTCGAAACGGTCTCGGACCAGCAGCAGCAGGCCGAGAAGAACATCAAGGAGGCGGGCAATTACCTGATCAACGGGGATCTCACCCTGAGCCAGATCACCCAGAAGCTGGACAAGCTAAGGGATGCCCTCGACGAGCTGGATTCGGTCAACAAAAACGTGGAGGGAGAGCTGCCGCTGCGGGAAGATCAGCACAACGAGGCGGAGCTCCTGACCGAGCAGGCGGAGCAAAAGGCCGCCGAGCTGTCGGTCAAGGCCCAGGATCTGGCTGTCCAGTACACGGACATGACCGCGAGTGCTGAGCCTGCCATCAAGGCGGCCACCGCCTACTCCGGCATCGTGGAGGCCGTGGAAGCGGCCCAGCAGTTCAGCCAGGACGCCATCACGGCGGCCGGCAATGCCACCCAGATCACCGATGGCATCGAGGAGAGAGCTGGCCAAGCGGACAGCCGGTCCGCCGAGCTGCTCCAGAACGCCCGCCAGGCCCTGCGGAATGTCCAGGATGACCTGGAACCAAGACTGGATGCTTCAGCTGGCAAGGTCCAGGCCATCTCCGCCCTGAACAATGCCACGGAACAGAAGCTGAAGGACATCAACATCCTGATCACCCAACTCCCAGCGGAGTCGCAAATAGATCTGTGGAAGAACTCGAATGCCAATGCCAGCGATGCCCTGGATATCCTTAAGAGTGTCCTCGAAACCCTTCAGCCGGTGAGTGTGCAGACACCCAAAGAGCTGGAGAAGGCCAAGAACATCAATCGAGACCTGGATCTGACCAACAAGGACATCTCGCAGGCCAACAACCAGCTGGATAATGTGGAGGGCTCCGTCTCCAAGCTGACCGAGCTGGCCGAGGACATCGAGGAGCAGCAACAGCGGGTGGGCGAGCAGACCCTGCAGCTGGGCCAGGACATTGAGAACCTCAAGGCCAAGGTGGAGGCCGCTCGCCAGATAGCCAACAGCATCAAGGTGGGCGTCAAGTTCAGGCCCAGCACAGTGTTGGAGTTGAAGACCCCGCCCAAGACCAAGCTCCTGGCCACTCGCACCAACCTCTCGACCTTCTTCCGCACCACCGACCCCTCAGGGTTCCTCCTGTACCTGGGCAACGACAACAAGACCGCCCAAAACAACAACGACTTTGTGGCCGTGGAGATCGAGAACGGCTACCCCATCCTCAACATCGATCTGGGCAACGGGCCGGAGCGCATCACCAGCGACAAGTACGTCTCCGATGGCAAGTGGTACCAGGCCGTGGTGGATCGCACGGGTCCCAATGCCAAGCTCACGATCAGGGAGCAACTGCCCACCGGCGAGGTGATCGAGCACACCAAGTCCGGCTACCTGGAGGGATCCCAGAACATCCTGCATGTGGACAAGAACAGTCGCCTCTTCGTGGGCGGCTACCCCGCGGCGCCAGACTTCAATGCACCCAAGGAACTGAATGCCAACTCCTTCGTGGGCGACATCGAGGATCTGAGGATCGGCGACGAGAACGTGGGACTCTGGAACTTTGTGTTCGCCGAGGATAATAGGGAGGGCGCCCGGGAGCGGGATGTGCTGCTGGAGAAGAAGAAGCCGGTGACGGGGCTGCGCTTCAAGGGCAACGGCTTTGCCCAGCTAAAGGCCTCCTCCAACTTCAAGGACCGCTCCAGCGTCCAGTTCCGCTTCAAGGCGGACAAGGACACGGCCAACGGCCTGCTCTTCTTCTACGGCCGGGACAAGCACTACATGTCCATCGAGATGATTGACGGCGCCATATACTTCAATGTGAGCTTGGGCGAGGGTGGAGGCCTGGTCTCGGCCAACCAGAATCACTACAACGACAACCAATGGCACACGGTTCGGGCGGAACGCGACCATCGCGATGGCCTGCTCACGGTAGACGATCAGGTGTTATCCCGGCAAACGGCTCCGGCCGAAGCGGATGAGGAGCTGCCCCGGCTCAAGAGGCTGTTTTTCGGCGGCCATCCGCGACGCGTGAACAGCACATTGAGTCTGCAGCCCAACTTTGAGGGCTGCATCGACGATGTGGTGATCAGTGGCCTGGTCGTGGACCTCACGGAGTACGTTAATGGCACGGGAGTGGAGGAAGGCTGCTCGGAGAGATTCTCCACGGTGCTTTCGTATGCCCCGCATGATTATGGCTTCTTGAGGATGAACAACGTCAACTTGGACAACAATCTGCATGTGGTGCTGCACTTCAAGACCCGCCAGCCCAACGGCGTTCTCTTCTATGCCGCCAATCATGACCAGAGCTCGCATATTGGATTAAGCTTGGATGAGGGTGTGCTCAAGCTGAACAGCATGGGTAGCCAATTATTGATTGATGAGCTTAACCTTAACGATGGCGAGGATCATGTGGTTACGGTGCAGCACAACGAGGGAGAGCTGCGACTTTCGGTGGATGATGTGGAGACCAAGAGGTGGGTTTGGGCTAACTTTCTCCTATATTATTTATTAATCATTCTTGGTTTATCTTGACAGACTTGGCACTCCGCAACCTTTGATCTTGGAGGGTGGCGACATCTTCTTTGCTGGTCTTCCGGACAACTATCGCACGCCCAGGAACGCCCTTGCCTCCCTGGCTTACTTTGTGGGATGCATCAGCGATGTGACCCTCAATGAGGAGATCATTAACTTTGCCAACAGTGCGGAGAAGAAGAATGGCAACATCAACGGGTGTCCTCCGCATGTTTTGGGTGAGTAAAAATACTGGGAAGAAAGTCCTGACCATAGAATAGTGTTGAGTTGCTCACAAGCGAATGAACAAAAAAGAGTTGTTTACTAAACTGAGTGAACATGTTCCTTCCTATTTGTTGTTTTTTGTTCACTTGTTCAAATTTGCTCTTTTCCTCACTATTCTTTAGTTGTTCAATTTTGTTCAAATTTGTTCACTTGCTCTTTTTTGTTCACTTGTTAATTTTTGCTCAATTACTCCTTTTTGCTCACTTGTTCAGTTTTGTTCCTTAGCTCATTATTGTTCAGTCGTTCAATTTTGTTCAGTTATTTTTTTTTTGCTAATTTTTTGTATCAAGGTATTAATTGCTCATTGTTCTCCCTCATCTTTGCTTTTATTTTATTTCAAATTCGCACTGACGATCTTAGATCTTTGCTTAATTTAAAAGCTAAACTTTAACAAAAACTAATATTTAACGTATTTTTGAACACATAATATATGGGCAACTGAGTAAAGAACAATGAACAAGTAAGCAACTGAGCAATGAGCAGTAAACAAGTGAGCAAGTGAGGAATGAACAAGTTTGAACAAAAAGAACTAGTGAACATGTTCACCCAAATGAGCAGTATTTACCCAACACTACCATAGAATACCTCTCCTCTTCCTCCACTTACGAATACCTTCCTAATCTCTTATCCAGCCTACGAACCCAATACGCTGCCCACCTACTATCCCAGTGGAGCCAATGACGTACTGGAGAACCCTTGGAAGCCCTTGGATGAGCTGCCGCCCCTACAGCCTGCCACCTTTGCTCCTGCGCCACAGACCACGCCCACCACAACCTCGACTACAACGACGACCACAACCACTACATCAACCACAACGACAACGACCACCACTCAGTCCCCCATGGCCATCGATGAGGACCTGGACAAGGAAGAGGACCGGGAGAAGGAGGCGGCCAAGCCGCAGAGACCCTTGACCACGCGGCCACCCACCAAGTTGAACCTGCCCAGTGACAAGCGCTGCAAGCTCCCGGAGCAACCAAACTTCGACGTGGACTTTCCCGAGGCGGGCTATCGCTTCTACCAGAATCGGGAGCAGCGCCTGGAGATCAACCCGCTGCCGGCGAAGCTGCGTCGCCACCATGACGTGACCTTCTCCTTCCGCACGGACCATCCCAACGGCCTGCTCTTCTACGCGGGCAGCAAGCAGCACGAGGACTTCATCGCCGTCTATCTCCTGGACGGCCGGGTGTACCACAATGTGCGCGTGGGCGCCGTGCTCCAGGCCAACATCAGCAGCGAGGCGGAGCTCAATGACGGCAAGTGGCACACCGTGGAGGCCATCCGCACCAGCCGCAGGGTGACCCTGCTCATCGACCGTGTGGAGCAGCCCAGCTCGCTGGATCTGGATGCAAATCGCAGTCCTCCGGTGCTGGCTGTTGAGGCCCCGGTCTACTTTGGGGGTGTCAACAGCTTCATTGAGTCCAGGGTGCGCAACTCCACCGGGTACAACCCGCTGGCGCCGTACTATAACGGCTGCCTCAAGGACTTCAAGTTCGATAGCGTGGACTTGGAGCCACCGCCGGCAGAGTTCGGTGTGGTGCCTTGCTCCGAGCAGGTGGAGCGCGGCGTCTTCTTCAACAGCCAGACGGCGTATGTAAAGCTCTTCGAGCGCTTCGCCGTCGGCACCGAGATGACCATCAGCTTCGACTTCCGGCCCAGGGATCCCAATGGTTTGCTCTTCTCCGTGCACGGCAAGAACTCGTACGCCATCCTCGAGCTGGTGGACAACACGCTGTACTTCACGGTCAAGTCCGATGCCAAGAACATTGTGACCACCAACTTTACGCTGCCCAACAACGAGAGCTTCTGCGACGGCAAGACCCGCAACGTCCAGGCCATCAAGTCCAAGTTTGTCATCAACATTGCCGTGGACTTTATGAGCTCCAATCCGGGCGTGGGCAACGAGGGCTCAGCCGCCACCAAGACCAACCGACCCCTCTTCATGGGTGGCCACTTGGCCTTCGCCAAGGCGCCGGGCATCAAGACGAGGAAGTCCTTCAAGGGCTGCATCAGCCGCGTGGAGATCAACAAGAAGCTGGTCAACATTACGCCCAGCATGGTCGTGGGCGACATATGGCAGGGCGTCTGCCCGCTCAACTAGAGGTGATCCCTGGCAACTCTTAAAGGACCTATGATGCAACAAAGTCTATGAAAGGATGCCAGGAAAAATAATGGAAAGTTGAAGAAACCTAAGCAAGTCAAAGGAAAACGAACGAACAAATCTAAATCGAACAAAATCGACGGGTTGTGGTTATAGTCCGGGGGATTCCGATAGATAATGGACCCTTGGCAAGGACACCCGTCGTATATCTCTTAAAACTATAAGCCAAACTTTTGTGCCAATCTCTTAAAGCCATATCTACATGTGTAATTTCTGTACTTTTTATAATTTCTCAAACTCTTCAAGTCTTGTGTCTCTTTTTAACTTTGTAATTTTGAAAAATCAATAAATATATTAAATCATTTTTATCCAATTAAAACAGGACCTCTTTTTTTTGATATGGGATTTTGGGGTTTTATATAATTTCTTCGTCATAGAAACTACTTATACTATAGTTACATGAATTCTATACTCTTGAGTTTTACAAATTTCTTAATGGATGCTTATTAATTTGATACTAGCAAAGTATAAAAACTATACTAATCTGCACTAAGATTTGAGAAGATTCACTAACGCGACAAACAGAAAAGCACTAGATTTCAGCTAACGCAATACGTTATCGAGTTTTCGATCTAGATTCGAATAAAAATAATAGACGAAAATACTTGAGTATATTTTTAAGACAATTCCCTAATACTTGATCACAGGTGTCTGCGTTTATCTCCTTAAAATATTCCACTCGAAAAAGGAAGCTTTCGACTGACATGCCACTACTGTTCCCATAAAACTTAAGATTCCATTTGTCAGTTGAGCTGTTCCGGTGCCAATGAATGTGCTTACCTGAGATTCGCTATCTCTTGCTGTGGATTCGTGCTGATTCTCCACAGTACCATCTTGACTGCTCGATGTTGGTCTATTTCCTGACAGTTGGGTTGGTCCTTGTTGATTTCCCACGCTGATTCCTTCGATTCTCCCTTGATATAAGATTTATCTCCTTGGTTCCGATGTGTCCAGTTCTCTTACTTTGCTTTGCCAGCTCATAACTTTCTCATGCAGCTCCCTTAAACCCAAAAAGGCTTTTGTTGATGGTAATGTTATACATACATATTTATTCAGATATATATTCCTTTCAATTTACACAATCTGGATAGATAGTTGAATTTTTAAATGGAGTTGCCGTTAAACAAATATTCAAACTCCAGAAGGATAATCTCTAGTTGGCCAATATATGCTGGGATACACATACAGCTAGATGTAGGGATTAGGCATATTCGCATGTACTTCATATATGTATATATGCATATGTTCTTTATAATGTTTATAATGTTTAATGTATATATATATAATCAATTTCGTTAGACATTTGGAGGCCTATTGCAAAAACCGAGTGTTTTAAAAGGATGTGTGTATATGCAGTGTGTGTGTTTGTGTTACAATTAAAACAATATTAACTAGTATTGGTAATTGATTCGGTTAAATAAACAACAACAAATATGAAAGATTGTGTGTGTGTGTGTTTGTAAAGGACTAAAAACAATGGGTTTGTTCTTATCAAGATTTTAATTACATATACACGTGTAAATATTGTAATAAATATGAAATAATAATTCCCTAATCTTCCGTTTTTGATTTTTTTCCTTCATAATTTCTTGTCCTAACTTGACCTAGCATTTTGTTTATTTTTAATTACTTTCCCTACTCTCTTGGTTTTTGTTTTTGTTTATTCCCTATTCACATCGTAGTATTTATTAGAACAAAAACCTATGCTGCATAAAATCTATAAATATATTTTATATAGTTGTATGTATATGTGTTTGGTGTGTATATGAGTGTGTTCTGTGTGTGTGTGAGTAGTTGCTTGTTTTTATTGTTTGTTTTTTGTTTACTGCTTAAACGCTAATCACTAAGATCACCCGAGAGAGATACAAACGCACGCGAACGCGACCGGATTCCGCGATGAATCCGGATTAAGGTACAACGAAATCACGATTTTTCATTTAGTTTAGTTTCAGCTTTAGCAATTGCTTCACTTTTTTAGTTAGACCGTTTCAGTATTATATTATATCAAGTATTGGTATTATATTTGGGACTCGGGGGCGAGAGTCCCTTGTTGTTAGATTTCTTTAGCTTGAGTTGAGTTTAACGCGACGCGAACGAACGACCCGAAGTTACATTATTATCACACGTTCCCCCATTTTCAAAAGTAAAAATAAAACGAAATAAAAACACAAACGTAAACACGGTTTGCATAATTACATAATACTATTACTTAGATTTACTTGGTTTTCACTTGTTTCGACTGAGAGTTTAGTTTAGTTTAGTTTTTCGTTTTTAGTTTTCCCTAGCTTTATATTTTTTGTTTTCCAGTTGTTCCGCGACAATTTCAAAGACTTTTGTTTCCATTTAGTTTAGTTTTAGTCAACTTTACACCTAATCGTATAATCGTAAAAAATTTGTTCTGTACAATCATTACAAAATGATAGGGCCTATACAAATGAAAGCAAATATCAGATAGCAAAGGTTTCGTGAAATAATAATATTAATTAATTACAATTGTCCTTAAACAACAAAATTATATAATAATACTTTAAAAAGTGATCAGTCAATGGTTGCTTTTGTATTCAGTTAAAGGATCGCACAAAAATAAATATATATCATGATACTCAACAAAATCCTAATCTCAAAAATTTCCCTTTCTCTCTTTCTCTTTTCCCTAACAAAAAAAAAACACCTAATTTTGTATAGCATATATATATGTGAATATCATCGTTTAGTGTATAAGTAAATTTGTATCAGTAACAGTTGCAATATTATCGTTATCCTTGTATTATTTTCCTTTCCGATTTTTCGATTTTCCGATTTACCCGACGAGATACCACGACGATACGACGATTACGATTACGAACGAACGAGCGACGAGCGGCGAATACGCGAACGCGAACGCGAAACCGTATAAATCCGAAACGCGACGATTTGTTTTGGGATTTATTTATTTATTTATTTAATTGTTTATTTGCGAAAGCGCTGGGCTCAGTTTCTTCTGTTCTGTGAGTGGGTGTGCTGTCTGTGGTTTTGAACGGAGTTGTTTCAGTCTTTGTTTGGTTTGTGTGACATTTCCTTCTGCTGAAATTATTTGGTTATACATTTTTGCTTTGATTTCCCACCTGGCCCAACGCTTTCGCTCAACGAGTTTTGTTTAGTTTTTAGTTTATATTTACCGCGACACGAACCCGCAATATTATTTCTCTTTAAGACGATTTTTTAGTTTCCTTTTATTACCTATGAGTAGCACCCGTGTGCTCTGCATAATTCCCTATACTCTATCTTTTCGGTTTTGAACTAAGTGTACTGATGGATTGGTTGGTTTTTTGTCTATTATTATTATGAATCCGGTTAAGTACGGCCGGAACACATGATCTTCTGGCATTTCATATACTGGAAGCGGACAGACTTCTGGTTAGATCTAGGATCCTTTAGTGTTTTGTGTGGGGGTTAGCTCTTCTCTATAAGATATATATATCGATATATGTTAAATGTATGGTTATGCAGTTTCTTTTTTTTTTTTTTTAGTTTTTCTTTTTTTTTTCTATAAGCTTAGATTTCAGTATTAACGTAGCATTCGAACAGCATCGAATCGGATAACTTAACAGGCTAAGGATTAAGACGACGACATGCCTACTACGCATACTTGTACATAATTGTCTAGTTAAGATGTTTTGCTGCTTGCTGGGCTCGCTATGGGGTGCCTTAGATGTTGTACATGGTGGCCAGGCGCTCGGCCAGAGTTGGCGGGAATTGATCCACAAATCGACGCCAGTTCTCCTCACCCACCTGGGTCTTGAAGCCATGGAGGATCTGGTTCCGCCAGATAGAATGTAATAAATGGAATAAATATAGCCTATTAAGCTTACCTTTTGTATCATCTGATGCAGATCCTGCGGCGGATTCACCCACGAGGCAATGGCATCGCAGAAGAATATGAAGTCGGGCACCACGCCAGCCGGATTCACTGTGATCATATGACACATGCCACGGAAGGCCGAGTCCTTCTCATCGTTGTCCCGTATGTGACGCAGCGAGGTGCACCTGTATTTTGAGAGTTTTTAAAGCAATTAAAGCAATTAATAATCGAAACAGCAGGAGGCCTTGGGGGGCCAAAAGAACATGAAAGTTGAAAAGCAAATTTGAGAAATTCCAGTTAAATGATGTTGAAAAGTACGTGGATGAGTCTAGAGAAGGGATGGGTGTGTGCTCGTGGGGTTTTAGTGTTGGTTTAAGCATAATTCGAGGTATGAGGTGGGGAAGAAGGAGGGATATAAGCTAGTTAAATATAAGAAAACGTGTTACACACCACTGTCGTACAAATTCGGGCAAATAAGGAGCCACTTCAACTGGGCACACATAACCTAGACGACCGATTGTTATTGCTAAAAGGAACGGAAAAAAGTAAGAGAAATAAATCAACTGAATAAATCAATATCACACACAGAGTTCGCTTTTCTTTCGCTTTTCTCGAATATATATCAATCTCTCTCTCTCGGCTGGCTATATCTAGTAAATTCTATGCATGTTGTATGGGAATGAGGTTCGATTTCGTTTTGTTGCTGCTCGAGTGCATGCAACAAGTAACACAAACTAAAACAGAAACAAATGTCCAGAGATCCACATACACACATACATACTGAATCATATATAAATATATATATACATCGCAGATATAGAATTGAGACGTATATCAGCCCCAAACGGCTCACCTGTATTCTCCAGCAGAGTCTTGGGCGTGTTGGGTCGATTAATGATCACAAACAGGTCGGTGAGTACCAGGTGTATGTACTGCTTGGTCTCCTCACCTGTTCATAGAAAGGTTAAACATATTCCAATATCCCATGCTTCCCATACTCACCCAGCTTCATACAGATCTCGCCAATGGCCCAGGTGGCATTGTTGCACACCGAAATAAAGTCGGGATTCAGATTCTGGCCCAAAATGGGAAAGAACTCGGCCATGAAGGGATGCACATGGGGGAAGCAGGCCTTGGTCAGATCGCCCAGCAAAGCAAACGAGGATTGGCGTACCTGAAATTACTCAATAATTAGAATAATGTAAACAACTCATTTTGTGTGACCAGTTGGTATAATGTTATTGAAAAGGGTCCTAACGCATAGAATTAAGCTAGATTTTTAAGAAAAGAATATACGGTCACTTTGGTTTGGCGAATAAGAACGATCAGCTCGTGAACAATCGAGAAAAAACGAAGTCATTAGAAATAAAATCAATCCGCCGTTATTATTTTAAAATAAAAACCTAGAAGTTTACAATTTAAACCTTTTATTAATTAGGTTTCCACTCACCTCTGGCAGCACATCCTGCATGCACTGGTAGAGCAGGTGCATTATGTTGCTGTTGGCCACCAGCGTCTCAATGTGGCGATCCAGGCCCTCGGCCAGGCCAGACAGCAAGTCCAAAGCCACAATCATGCGCTCCTTGTCGGGATGCTCAAAGGTTTGGTTTTGTTTGCACAGCTACGGAATTATTCAAGGATGAATATAATTACAAACTCCCCTTGCTTACCCACCATTTCCTGGTTGATGGTCTGCTCGATCAGGGAGATGCACCTCCGGTAGACCGGGTCGCAGTAGGGCAGAAAGCCCGACTGCAGGGCAGTGGCAATGCTCGACAGACACTCGAGCAGCGGAAACAGGTCCTTGTCGTCGTCCTTCAGCAGATTCCACTTGTCAATGAGCGGCGGCATGAGGATGTCTATGTACTGCGGCTTGTTCAGATGATGGCCCACGGAATCGGCCAGCGTGCCCACGGCATCGTACAGAATCAACAGATTCTTGTGCTGGTACTTGGAGAAGGCAAAGACGAGCGTCTTGAGTATGTACTCCAGATACGGCACCAGCTCCGTGCAGGCCTCCTCCTCCAGCGTGGCAAAGGCCGAGCAGGCCGCCTCCTGGACGCGCTTATTCGAGTCCAGGATGCGCTTGAGCAGCTCCTCCATCAGCGGCTTCAAGTACTGATCGTGCGGCTGGTTGACCACCCAGTTGGCATACCTGGACAGCGTCCAGCAGGTGATGGAGCGCACCAGAGCCTTCTTGTCCGACAGGCAGCTGATTAGGTAGGGAATCAACTCGGGCAGGTGCTGGATCATGCCCTGCATGCAGCCCTCGGCGATGGCGCCCAGGGCCAGGACACCGCTCTCCTTGATCACCCACTCCTGGTGGAACAGCGTCTCCTTGAGGATAGGCAGCACCACGGGCAG
The DNA here is from genome assembly GCA_008042795.1 of Drosophila asahinai. NCBI lineage: Eukaryota > Metazoa > Arthropoda > Insecta > Diptera > Drosophilidae > Drosophila > Drosophila asahinai. Next base: position 196,950 of record VNJZ01013300.1, read on the forward strand.
GCAGTCCTCGCGGAACACATTGGCCAGCACATCCAGGGCGGCGGCACTGCACTTGCGCAGATTCCATTCCGATAGCGAGCTATCGTCGTCCAACCCGTCGTCGAAGTCGTCGTCGTCATCCTCGCCAGCCGCGCCCGCCTGACCCGCCGCCTCCTGGCCGCTCTTGATTGTGTGGGTGCGGGACTTGTGGAAGCGCGGCCGTATATCCTCCTCACGATCCGGCACCATGTCATCCTCCTCCACGTTGCCCTTGAGCAGGATAATGTCGATTTCCGAGTAGCGCATGCCGCGTACAAGCACCGGGGCCAACTGGGACAAGTAGGGAGCCAGCACGTCCTTGCAGATGCTCTGCTCCGCCAGCGACAGCCAGAATTCGGAGGCCTCGAGAGCCACACCCTCATCGGAGTCCTGGGTACGCAGCAACATGTACTAAAAAGGGGGAGGAGGGATTATCTCGGGTTAATTACATGAATTAGGCAGTGGAAAAATGATAAGCTCAATGGAAACTATCTTCTAATACTACATAAAATAGATACTTCATTAAATAGATACTAAATAAAGACAAATAAGTGGGAAAGATTAAAAGTATTACAAAATAAATACAATTAGAAGGTTCCCCCTTTAAAACTACATCATAAACAAGTAAGAAAGCTACAGTCGACTGTGCTCGACTGTGAGATACCCGGTACCTAAAAGTTTGCGCTTCACACTAAAAGGCAAATTAAAATTGTACATACATACATTGTACATACATACATTGGCGCCATTATATCGCACGGCCAAGGCTCGAATGCGCCACCTGTCGGCTACAGCTTGCAACAGCAGTGCCTTAGGGCGGTGTTTTAAAATTCAAACCTAATTGCTAATATATCCCATGTTTATCATCCGATTTTATTGAAGTTTTCAGGAAACGTCCGTCTCTATTTTATTAATTTATTGTATCTATTAAATTTAAGCCGAAAATCACGCATATAGCTAATATAACGTTTTTATGATTTTCAGGGGCGGATGTGGGCGTGGCCAAATTTTAAAACAGACTTGATCTGCGTGCAACAAAGTCCAATGTTGTCACCAAATTTGGTAACTCTAGCTCTTATAGTCGCTGAGATCTGTTGTTTCACACGGACAGACAGACGGACAGACATGGCTAAATCGACTCGGCTGGTGACGCTGATCAAGAATATATATACTTTATAGGGTCGAAGATTTCTCCTTCTGCCTGTTGCATACATTCTTGGTTGGCACTAACTTATAATACCCTTGTACCCTATGGGTACCGGGTATAATTAAATAGATACTAAATAAAGACTAATAAGTGGGAAAGATTAAAAGTATTACAAAATAAATACAATTAGAAGGTTCCCCCTTTAAAACTACATTATAAATTACTAAAAAAACGAAGCTAAACATTTGCAAAGATAAATAAATTTAGTCCCCGAACTCACCTCTATGATCTGCGACATGTGCGGCATCAGGCGATCCATGCGCACCTCCAGTAGCATGACCAGTCCGTGGCAGACGTTCTTGCGCACCTCGTGGTCCTCGTCGGAGGACAGGTGGAACAGGTTCTCGATGAAGGTGTCAATGTTCAGCATGAGCGCCTGCGACCTGTTGATGATGAACTGATTGATGCAGGCAATGGCGTGCGAGCGGATCTTGGGGCTGCTGTGCTTGAAGTAGTCCAGGAATTTGGGAATCATAAAGTTCAGCGGCCTGTTGAGCGCCGCCGAGTCCAGGATCTCGGCGGAATCCTCGCAGATCTTCTGCAGCGCACTGAACGCACCCTCGCACACATTATAGTCCTGGTTGTCGAGCATTTCGCAGAGCGATGGCAGCAGCTGTGGCCAATTGTGGAGACCGCCATTGCTGGCAATGGTGGTGATCAGGATGCCGACAGTGGCCCTGATGAGGGGCGAGGTATCGCCCACGGCCTGCAGGCACTCGTGCTTGATATACTCCACGATCTCCGTCTGCAGGGTGCTGCCGTGCATGCGAATGTTGTTCTTGAGGATCAGGCCGCTGAGCGAGCGCGTCGGCTCGTCCTCGGTCTTCAGCTTGGTCAGCACGTAGATGAGATAGTTGTTGAAGTCTGGATAGCGATTGAACTCCTCCAGTTTCTGTGGCGAGTGCGGATCATCAGTATGGATGGATTCCGGGGAAATGGAGAACAGCTGTGCGCCGACGGGGCATGGGCATTACTCACCATTTGTACCGCCATCTGGGTGGCTGTGTCCGGTGACTGCGACTCCTTGAGGATCGCTATGATCTGCTGCAGACCGTCTCCCTGTGGTTCCCACGTCATCTTGCTGCTGGTGCGGCTGCTGCAGGAGGAGATCGGAGCGGATCAAGTCGGGTTAATGCCCTCCCGTCAGCAGGGGTAGCAAAGTAACAAGAGGAAGAGCCCCAGCGAGAGCGCGAGCGAGTGGTCGAGGCCACTCACGCACACAGGCGCACTTGGCAAGCAAACCCGCAGCACCGCATACACGCACATAGCATGTCTGCTGATATGATATTTACATCATCTGGCCGCATCTGCCATGTAAAACTGCCCCAATCGCGTTTATTTTCAGTGCCCGTCCGACTCCCCCCGCGCGGGGCGAGTGCGATTTCCTGCCCAGAACCAAGAGCGAGAAAAAACCCAAACCGAACCGTACCCGCCCGCCTACCACCGCCATATTCCGCGGACCTAGTCGCGCCCCTGAAAAACACCTTTTCGCGCACGGAATATCACCATTGCTGGTCCCCGGACTCACCTTTGGGTGTTGGCTGTGATTTAAAACTAAAATGGTTGGAAATATTGCGAGTTTTGCAACTATTTTCTCTTTTTTCACCTTTTCTTTGCACAATTAGTAGAGTTGTGTTCGGTGTGACCGTGCTATGGGCTAGGCAATATGCTATATGCCATAGAGATGGGAGCGTGCCGTCACGGGCACACGTTCAAAATTAAAATTTGCACGCTCTTTGTTTTATAATTATTTGTTTTTCAAAAGAAAGGAGAATACGGGCATGATAATACTTCTTATTCTTAAGTCTATATTAATTTGTTTAACCGATATTAATATCTATATTTTTTAAAGAATATTAATTTACATTGGGTAAAATATACAGATTCCACATGGTTAACACTTTATTAGTTCCGATTCCACAGCAGATACTTAATATTTAAATTGATTAGCAAAAACGGTTTAGTTTCAAGCCACAATTAACTTCTCGCTATAATCACGACCTGCGGCCATCTCTAGATGCACTCGCTAGGACGGCCACACTTTCACTAGTTTAGAGTGCCCGCATTCGCCACCCTGGTGTCAATTTTGTTTGGGTTTGAGGCCAGACAGAAGAGTCATTAATTTTAAACAAAGGACCACGCTCAGGACATTCATCCCGGGGTCAGACAAAGCCGCATCTCGCTTTCCACACCGTCGAGTGAAAGTTTCTCGCCTGTCGCATCTTAACATCCGAAGCGACCGGACATGAACAAGCGCAACCATGTGAGGGAACTCCAGTCCGGAGACAAAGTAAATGGAACTAATGGGGGAAAACTAAATTTCTCTTGCAGATCCGCCTGCCGCCAGAGGTGAATCGGCTGCTGTACGTGCGGAATCTGCCGTACAAAATCACCTCCGATGAGATGTACGACATTTTCGGCAAATTCGGAGCCATCCGCCAGATTCGCGTGTAAGTTAATAGTGTCTCTGTCATTGTGTGAATCCTCTCCAGCCTTAATCTTAAACAGGGGCAACACACCGGAGACCCGCGGCACCGCCTTCGTCGTCTACGAGGACATTTTCGACGCTAAGAACGCCTGCGACCATTTATCCGGCTTCAACGTGTGCAATCGCTACCTGGTGGTGCTCTACTACCAGTCCAACAAGGCCTTCAAGCGCGTGGACATGGACAAGAAGCAGGAGGAGCTGAACAACATCAAGGCCAAGTACAATCTGAAGACGCCGGAGGCCCCTTAGAACCACCAGCGGCAGGCGGGGATGGGCCTCGCCAGAGGATGAACGACCACCATTTCCACCAAACATTTTCCACTGTTTAGGGAACTTCTTGCTCTATACTATACGCCTATATGTATACAAAATTTTTGCTATCTACTTGTAGATTTTTTTGATCGCATTTTGTATCATTTGAATCTAACCATTATCATCCATCCATCACTCCATCTATCATATGAGCGGCCGGGCATCGCTTTCCGCACGCCATTTGTGGAGCGTGTCCCCCCGGCTGTTTGCAATCATTTTACAACATTAAGCCCACTCTCTCATCAAAATAACAAGCAAGTAAATGTAAAAATAAAAAAAAATTGAAAACAACTAAAAGGAATGAAGCTGAGAACATTATTTTACCTAAAGAATTGCTTTCTGTTTATTTTTTTTAGAGCTGTAAAATTATCGACGATATTATCGATGATTATAATCATCAATGATCATGCACGAAAAAAATTCATGCATGAAAAAAATTCATGCATGAAAAAAATTCATGCATGAAAAAAATTCATGCATGAAAAAAATTCATGCATGAAAAAAATTCATGCATGAAAAAAATTCATGCATGAAAAAAAATTCATGCATGAAAAAAATTCATGCATGAAAAAAATTCATGCATGAAAAAAATTCATGCATGAAAAAAATTCATGCATGAAAAAAATTCATGCATGAAAAAAATTCATGCATGAAAAAAATTCATGCATGAAAAAAATTCATGCATGAAAAA